>JAVYIG010012266.1:0-54819 GCA_035222895.1 Strongylocentrotus droebachiensis | reverse complement strand
TCTAAGGCTCTCAATTCATTCTATAAGTTCGTGATTTTTAAGGAATAAGGGACGACCATGCGTGAACAATATGAACACCTGCTCATCTTTTCAAGTATTCGAAAGCACTATAATTAGGTTCCATCCTTAACCTGTCTAACACTGTTTGTTTGTTTTTTGTATAGATGTCACTTTAATTTTAATCTGTGCACATAATGGAGCTTTTGTCCTTCATAATAGCGCGCGGAGGATAAAAGCGCCGAAACAATACTATCGAAACGTTGAGAGGCTTTACCGCTTTGAGATCAACCCTCATTATACGACAAAAGCGTCACTGCAGGGGCGTTGCTAAAAAAAAAAAGGGGGGGGGGGTGCGACACCCCAACCTGTCAGGATATTGTCGGTAAACTTGCCCTGCTGTCGGTAAAAATGAGAGGAAAGGGAAGGAAAAGAACAAAAAGGAGAACGAGCGGCTGATAATGTCGAAATGAGAAGAATATTTCTGTACAATACTTATAAAAAGTGAAACTTTTGAATGTAAATCTCTGTTGCATCAAAATAAAATGAAACGTTTATTACATTATACTTAAGCACAAAATAGTTATCTAGAAGAAGGTGGACAACATAATAAGAGAAAGAATGAAACTTTCTCTTTTATTTACAAACATATAAATAGCATAAATATTACTGTAATATTATAAACAGTAAAACTTTTGAAAGTAAATCTCTGTTGCATCAAACTGATATCTAAACAAAAATATATTGTATAAACAAACAAAAAAGAGACAAACTAAAGAAAAAAATCTGAGCTGGGGGGGGGGGGGTCGGTGAGAAAAAGTATCATAATAATAAATACAGACTGCGTCCAATTTTCTATCTCCCCGCCACCCCCTCCCCTTCTCTCACCCTCTCTCTGTCTATGTCCATCTTTATCTTTCATAATGTTGTCTAAGTTCCGCTATTTGCTTGTATGACGGGCATCATCCCTTCTTTATCATAACATATTCCTGATGTCAGGCGCGGATCCAGGATTTCTTAGGGGGGGGGCCCAACTTTTTTTTTTTTTTTGAAGTCCCAAAAAAAATCGCAACGACTCAGCCAGCCGAAAAGTCGCTCAGTGGGGGGGGGGGGGGGGGGGGGGGGGTAAGCGGACACTTTTTTTTTTTTTTGAAGTCCCAAAAAAAAATCGCAACGACTCAGCCAGCCGAAAAGTCGCTCAGTGGGGGGGGGGGGGGGGGGGGGGGGGGTAGTGAGCACATTTTTTTTTTTTTGGTCCTCTAAAATTTTTAATTTGCACCCCCCCCTTGAGCGTCAGGGGGGGGGGCCCAACCCCCAAAAAAGGTAAAAATCGCGTGATTTTACATGATTTTTTTCTCAAGGGGGGGGGGCCCGGGCCCCCGGGCCCCCCCCCCTGGATCCGCCACTGCCTGATGTTATACGTCGGACATTATACTTTAGCGAAAAGATATGATCAAACCAATGAGAGACTAGCTAACTAAATAACAAATTCAGAGCCACTGGGGGAGGGGTGATCGGAGAGACAAATATAACACAGTATACAGATTACGTCCAAATTTCTACCCCCCCCCCCCCTCCCCTCTCACATACCTTATATTTAGTTTAGGGAACGAAATAGAGAACAAGCGGCTGATAATGTCGAAATGAGAAGAATATTATACTTATATTATAACAAGTAAACTTTTGAATGTCACTGTTGCATCAAAATAAAATGAAACGTTTATTACATTATTATATTATTACACAAAAGAGTTATCTTGAAGAAGGTGGACAACAATATAACAGAAAGAATGAAACTTTCTCTTATATTTACAAACATATAAATAGCATAAATAACCTGATTCTGACCGCTGCACTAGCGTACTGCCTTTGTACGTAGGGGGACTGTGTATAGTCAAGGGGGCGACTGTGTATAGGGGGCGACTGTGTATAGGAGGCGACTGTGTATAGGAGGCGACTGTGTATAGGAGGCGACTGTGCATAGGAGGCGACTCGACCACACAATTTGGGGGCGACTACGTTAGGAGGCGACTGCGTATAGGAGGCGACTGTGTATAGGAGGCGACCTGCCTGGGGGCGACCTGACCAGACACCCTTGGGACGAGTTAGCCCGACTCCGTTTATACACATTCCCTCGATAACGCCACGGCCATTTCAGGTCGTAGCGTTTTGCCCCCCCCAAATCCCCCAAAATGTCATTTTACCTCATGTATTGATTATTTAAAATTAGGAGAAGGTTATACTAACATCGGTTCCACTTACCAACTTGACTGTGTTTAATGGTCCCTTTTCAGGAAATTACGGGTCTAAATTGACAGCCGTGTTGAAAGTCATGCAGTGGTGTTCCGTAGTCTTCCTGCGTATGTTGTTGTTTTTTATTTATCTAAATCTCATCCCTTCTAGTCTGTGCGCAAGGCAAAAATGAAGTGACCCATCTATCTCATTCCACTTCTCTTCACCATAGACTCTTCCAGACACAACCTTTCTACAAGCTCACTTGTGTTCTATCAGACAGGTTCACACCACACATCTTCCACATACATTCTTCTTATGTCCTCGCAAGTTTCTGAACCATAATACCATGGCTGTTCTAACACATCCCTCCTTTTTTTATTCTCCTTAAAGATAAAGTTGAGTTCTGGTTATGCGATTGTATTGTGAAAGAAACGGTGTGGAATCCATCAGAAAAGGTTGATCATCCAGCATATATTATAAGTATTGGTGTGTACTGCAAGGTTCTGGGATCATCAAATGATAAGAAATTTGGCCCAGTCTTGGTAAAGTTACAAGCACTGTACACAGAAAGATGAATATGGGACTACAGGAACATGTGGCATAAAAATCTGTCCCGATTTGTATGATGTTACATACCAATTTAGAGTATGGAGGTATTTGAAGGGCCATGCTTTTCAGGGAACATTTTTTATCTGATGTTCTTCCACACTTGCATTTAAATACAATATTGCTCACAAATTACTTTTCACCTCTTCCCAGAAGTCAACCTTCTCTTTAAATCTATAACACTATAATCTCATTCCAAAGAAGCATTCGTTGAAAGAAAATGTCATATTTAATGCTACTCGATAGACAAGTACAAGCATCCATGCAAGGAATTTCAATATCATGACAACCTGAATTCAAAATTCATGATTCATTTAAATTCAAAGTTAACATATCATGAAAAATCATCATTTCAATGGAACAATTCAAATCAAAATCAAGAAAGTTATCAGTATCATTTGAATCTTCTTGCCTACCACTTCTAACATTATACTGACATCTTCATCTGTTTTAAATTCAGAGGGGAAAATAAATTAGTAATATCTAGGTGCAAAGTATATTTAGTATCTGTCTACACAGCATAAGTTACGGTAGTTACAAACAGTGAAGCATCACAAAAGAATATAATGGTGTTACTAATAAAATCATTTGGAGTATAAACTTTGAATACTAGATTCTCACAATTCAGCCATTTGTACATGTCGTGTATTTCATATCATAATTCAGTCTGAATACATTATTGAAATCTCTTTCCCATGGGGGGGGGGTCCATATACAGTGAAACCTGTATATAGAGACCACTCAAGGAGATAAATAAAGACTGTCTTTATATAAAGCAGGTGGTCTTCATGGACAGGTTCCTTTTAAGAAAATTTCAATTAGAATCTCTGCTCAAGAATAGCAAAAATGAGGTCTGTATAGACTATTTGTCTTCCTTTACAGGTTGTCGCTTAAGTAGGCTTGACTGTTCTCTGGTATTTTACATTTAAACATTAAATATGCATTAAATATGCATTTTGTCTCCTCTTCCTTTCCTCTTCTTGTTCTTCCTCTTCCTCCTCCTCCTTCATGATTATTATTCACGAATAAATATTCATATTGAGAGCACCACTATTTACTCTTGTCAACAGATTCACCATGAAAACAGCAACCTTGAAAGAGACCCTACTTACACACACAAAATATTAAAAAATAGAACAATAATAATAATAAACAATGCATTGAATGCATTGAATAGTAATACACACTTCTTTCTTACATTAATGTCCTAAACTCAGACAATACAATGATGAATGTTGTGTATTGGAAATGTTATTTACTTCCATATATGAGCACTTGAACACATGATGTATATGTTTGTTACAAAGAGATCACAGAATACACGATTCTCTCTACATTTCACTTTGGTCAATCTAAAATGAACTGAAATCATGTGCTGAGCACATACACAACTTTATCAACACATATTCAGTTAAACTGAAATCAAGGAAGACAATTTATAAAAGAAATCAAGGTTTCTAAATATATCATCACTCTTTATGAACTTTACTCATGAACACTTCCCACAAACATGATCATATCTTTACTGTCTAATATTAGGCTTTACTATTAGATTTCAATGCTCTCTTGTAACAAAATATATACTTCAATGTTTCATATTAAAGAATTATACGCTGCTTAGAGCAGCTACGGTCTTCATCATCGCCACTCGAAAATAATTTCAATACTATTTCTCAGAAAAAACGTAAAAAAGTAATATTACACCAAAATTGAATTATATTTTATATGAATTGTATCTGAACATGATATAGTTTCACTTTATCAAAAAGAATACAAATTAAAATTTGATACAAACGGTCTTAAGCTGATCTCGGAATACAGGCCAATAAGGGATAGAGCAACGTCGATCTGGCGCTGCTCAGTGGCTGCCGGGCTCACGATCAATTGGGCAAAAAGAATTTTCGTTTTGGTTTAATAAAATTTGGAGTGGACTAAAAGATTATTATTATTATTATTATTATTATTAATGAATTTGTTATAAACAAACAAAAAATCCACCAGTAACAGCTACGTGTATCACTCAAAGGCAATGTTAAACAATATATGAAAGCAAATATTTACACAGATTGTGCAATTGCATTAAAAAAAACTATCAGAATTGTGTTTCCAAAGAACCAAAACAAAACAATATTAAAGCAAAGATCTACATAGCTTATGCAATTGCACTGAAAAAAAAATGGCACAGGTGTGTATCCCATAAACATGTTTTAAAACAATATGAAAGTAAAAGGTCTCTATATAAAAATTATGTAGACTGTGCAGTCACACTGAGTGTTCTAATAAATACTACCATGTAAGAAAAGTATTTGCACTAGTGTAGCCCTGGTGTGTGCTAAGTCCTTTTGTCGCTTACTTGCGGGCGATGTCATAGTTGGCTACAAACCATTCTACCGTCTCCCTCAAAGCTGCAAGAGAGAAAGAGAGAGAGAGAGAGAGACAGAGAGAAAGAGAGAGGAAGGCAAATAAGAGGAAAGGCAAAGAAAAAGAGAGAGAGAAAGGCAGAGAAAGAGAGACAGAGAGAGACAAATAATATATACATTTTGAAAAGTTGAATCATGAGTGTACTGGTGATGTAATCAATTTTGGTGAACTCAAGCTTTTGGTGAACGTACATTTGCAAGACAAGTTTTAATCATAAACAAAAGAGCAAAGACTTTCAAAGAGTCCACTTGAGGGCAGTTCAATATTCCAAAGCATCACTTATTTTCATGAGCGAACAATAAGCCAGTTGCAGTCTGAGCATGAGCAGACAAAGGTCATTGCAGAACAAATTGTGAAATACACGAAGACGTAATACTGGATACGTGCTCAAGAAAGTTATGTAATCATTATTCATCTATGCACTCCTGATACACAGGCGGAAGTATTCTTTGAAAAGGGGAAACAAAGGCTATTTGTGTAGCACCTCCATCGCTGTAGGAGTGATTATTTCAAAATGTACGAAGTGGGACCTCTACATGATTTGAAGATCTGTGGAAATTTGGGGTCATTGCAGTAATGTGCTAACCGTGAATTGGTCTATTACAATAACATCTGACATTATCCACACATGATATCTATGGGGATACTATAGAGTACCAAAGTTCTAATGTCATGTTCGGTCACAGGCCAAGTCACTGTTCTACAAGAGAGAACCTGCACATGAGGTTCACCGCAAAATCATTCAAGTAACAGGACTGGAGCAGTGTTTGGGGCTGGTGTGATCACCACACCATTGTTAAGCACAAAATGGTTTGGAACCAGCAACCTTGACAACTTGGCCAGTATACTTTGACAACATACTTTGGTAATCTATAGGTAGGGTATTGGGATTGAAACTTACCTTGCTTTATAGGAGTGAACTCAAAGTCTGGGCGGTATTTCTTGAGTTTAGCATTGCTGGCTGTCTTCTTGAATTGGCCATCTGATTTATCTAAATCGTACTGATCAGGTCACAAAGCAAAGAATTAAGGAAACATCACATGAAAACTATTTGCTATAAATTGCATACACAGACTTATCTTAAATTGCCATGATTTTTAGGTATTATACCACCATTGTTTAGGACTAAGGTCTTATTTTAATAGACATAGTAATGATAATAATAATACTAGGCATTTATATACATATAGCGCCGTCTATCGAGACAATTCTATTCCGAGGCGCACAAGAAAAATAGAAAGAATAAGATAGCTTGGAGGAGTGTCACAGTACCAAGTCCAGGTATTGTTATAAAAGATAAGATTTCAGCTTGTGATATCATATGGTGTAATATTGAAGCCCTAAAAAAAATTGCACTTGAAAATGATCAAGAAGTGCCTCAAAAAAGTAGAAATCTTTGAGTGACTGGTTTTACCATACTCATTTTCCCCAATAGACTGTAGTGTAATGAAAACCGTTAGGAAAACGAAAAATGAAATTTCGATTTCCAATCATTTATATCTTGATTATCAGACAGGCGATTGGCTTGTAAAAGTTATGGGGTTCCTAACTGACCTAAAGGTTTATAATTATGATTGCAGCATGAGCTAAATCCAGGATTTTGTTTAAGAATCTGAGACAAAGTTACACAATCCCTTTAAGAAGATGCTGGACACTTAAGTGTAATATATACGCTTAATATGGTATCGGTTTTTGTTTAGGATACAACCACCTCCCCTTTGAAGTCGAAGGCCTCAACGACATGCTCCGCACACTCCTTGATGGATACTTCATCCTCCTCACCGACGGAGAGGATGATGGGCTCGACCTCATCGTACTCCCGTAGAACCCAGACAAAGAGCCGGGCGAGATCGTAGGAGTAGATGAACTGACGTAGAGGCTTCCCGGTCCCCCAGATGGTCAGGGGTGTGCCGTCACCTAGGGGAAAATAAATGTGAAATATTTCAAAAGATATTTAAAGCCCTTCTGTACTAGTTTAGCGAGGAGGGATTAGAACTCCCTGCAAGGTCACTGACAGGTGGTTATCTCATCAAATCAGCTCTCAATTAACATAAGTAAAAGGGGATCATGGAGGACCAACGGTCACCGATTAGACATTGTTTGCTATATAGAGGGCGCAAGTAGCTATAAGAAGTGCAGTGGGGCTTTAAAAATCTATGAAACACATTCAGAAGTTAACATATCAAAACATGAGATGTACATGTACTACACACCAACAGCACTTAAAGGACAAGTCCACTCGAAAAATAACTTTCTTTCAATAAAAGCAGAAAAATCAGACAAACCAATCAAAAAAAGTTTGAGCAAAATCGGACAACTAATAAGAAAGTTATGATTTTTTTTTAAAGTATGTAAAACTATGGAGCAATGAGAATCACAACACAATTTGCCTAGATGGTTATCAGTTTGTGACGTCATGTCCTCACAACTTATCAATTGCTTTACATAGTTTAATTCCATTAATTTCCCTTTTTATCCCCCAAAACTTGATTTCCCCATACCTTTGCCCAGGTTATATGATTTGTATCATACTGCGTGCATGACATTTCCCAAAAACTTTTATGAATTTTGAAGAATCGATACTATTTTCTGAATATTGTATTTCATAATTATTGATTTTTATATAAATAGTTTATCAAAATTCAACTTTTTCATGATTTAACTGGACAAAAATTACTCTTTATTTGTGCACCCACACAAACACATATTACTAACAATCTAACTTGGATGCTGGTGTGAAGAAATAAGATTCTTAGGGTGAAAATAGAAAATTTATATTATCAATATACAGAAAATAATTAGTGGGTAGTGAGGACCATACGTCACAGACTCATGAGTGAGTTGCCAATTTGTGTAGTGATTTTCAAAGTTTTTCATGTCTTTAAAAATTCATAACTTTCTTAGTAGTTATCCGATTTAGCTCAAACATTTTTTGATTGGTTTGTCTGATTTTTTTGGTTCTATTGAAAGGAAGTTATTTTTCGAGTGGACTTGGGCTTTAACTTGCATTTGGATGGCAGGGGCCCTTTAAGACCTTTTACATAGATATAATGCACTACAATGTAAAAAAGAATTGTTCTATTATTACTTTTATACAACAGCTTTCCCAATTTAACTCCATTGAAAAAGAGACATACTAAAGAAGGCGTTATTAGGGCGTCCACTATCTCCTAAAATGTTAATATTTCGCTAGGCCCCATGACCTTACGTTTTGCTGTGTAGACCTTGTGCATGAGTCCGGGGATCACATGACCGTCCTCCAGGTTGAAGTTATCCCATTGGCCGAAGACGTTGGTTGGAATGACCGATGTGAACTTGCAGCCATGCTGGCTACGGTATGCCCTGTGAAGATGGGGGGAGGGGTGAATAAAACATTACATTAAAGGTAAAGACCAGTATTGGAAACTTCCCAATTTCAAAAAAAGAAATAGAAGCTCTTATTACCAATCATGTAAAGGAATATGTTTTGACTAAGACATGATGATAACAAATTTGCCAGGAAACCGCCTACTAATTGATCTATTTGGTAAATTAGTTTATCTATTGGTATGTGAAAGATAAACGCATGTGTCGCGCACGTGTGGGGTAGTCCCATATACATCTTTCTGTGTACAGTGCTTGTAACTTTACCAAAACTGGGCCAAATTTCTTATCATTTTGATGATTCCAGAACCTTGCAGTACACACCAATACTTATATGCTAGATGATCAAGATTTTATGATCGATTCCACAATGTTTCTTTCACAATGCAATCGCATGACCAGAACTGGTCTTTATCTTTAAAGGTATCGTTTAACAATGTTAAATCTGAGATGCATGGCCCTACATGTTACCAGTGTCTGTGATATGGTGTAATATTGAAGCCATTAAAAAATTGTGCTTCAAAATGATCATGAAGTGCCTCAAAAAAGTTTTAAAATCTTTGAGTGACCGGTTTTACCATACTCATTTTTCCCAATAGACTTTACTGTTATAAAAACTGTTAGGAAAACGGTTTTGGAAATTCAATTTCTGATCAATAATATCTTGATAATCAGACAGGCGGTCGGCTTGTAAAAGTCATGGGATTCCTGACTGACCCAAGGTTTATATTTATGATTGCAGCATGAGCTAAATCCAGGATTTTGTTTAGAATCCGAGGCAAAGAGACCCAATCCCTTTAACGTTGGCAGCTATGAAGTTGCATCTTACTTGTTCTGTACATCAATGCTACGCTTCGCGTAGGAATAACCAAAGTTGGAATCATGAGGGGGTCCATTGTGGATCATGGTTTCATCGATAGGATAAGTAGTCTTGTTTGGGAAGATACATGTCGACAGGCAGGATACGACCTTCTGGACGCCATTTTTGTAAGAGTTATGCAAAACGTTGTCGTTGATCTTGATGTTGACCCTCTGAAAAAGAAGACAAACAGATGTTTAATATTTGTACACTCAAACCTGTCTATAGCAACCGCCCAAGGGAAACACAAAAAGTGGCCTTTGTAAAAGACAGGTGGTCTTTGTAGACAGGTTCCTTTAGTACATAATTCAATGAGAAGCCATTTTCAAGGGAAACAACAAACGTGGCCTTTGTTAATTATAGATAGGTGGTCTTTGTAGACAGGTTCCTTTAGTACATAATTCAATGAGAAGCCATTTTCAAGGGAAACAAAAAATGTGGTCTTTGTAGACAGGTTCCTTTAGTACATAATTCAATGAGAAGCCATTTTCAAGGGAAACAACAAATGTGGTCTTTGTAGACAGGTGGTCTTTGTAGACTAGACAGGTGGTCATGACTAAAGCAGGTTTGACTGTATTACTATTCTAGAATCAATATTCAAGTGGAACAATCATCGAAACATGTTTTGTTCTTGATGGAAGGGATTCCATATGGCTATAAAGTATTTAAAATATGAATTTTTAATATGTCTTCAACAATGATATATATTGCAGATTTCACAGAGTACGATGTGCATGGTACCCAAGTCAGACTTATTTATATTATTATGTAATTCGTTTTCTTTATATTACATAACTTCTAACCTACAAGTATACAATGCCTGGTGAGGGTTAAGTATTTTAGGGTGATTTTATACACTCCAGCTGCAGCATATCACAATTATTTGTTTCGTGTGATACATTTTAGTACTTAAATTCACTCTATAAAGTGTTGGGAGCCACAAAAATTTGATGGCAAAATTTAATTTAAATAGTATCATAATGTGAAAGAGGATGTCATTTATTACACATGTCTGCAAGGATCTTCAAAAGAAATGTGTTTAAAGTCGAATATTGATAAAATAATACAAGATTTAGGATTCCTGCGTACAACAGAAAACCAAAATTATGTATTCTTTTATCAATATTTGTCTTCAAACACATTTTTTTTTTTTTTTTTTTTTTGGGGGGGGGGGGGGGGGGTATCTTTGCAAAAGTGTGCCAACCTCTTTCATATTATAATACAATTTGAGTGAAATAAAAAAAAACGTTATATAACGAAACTTTGTAAAGCGAAAAGCTTATTTGAGCATCACTTCGTACAAAATCCAAAACCTGTTAAAAAAACAAAATTATCAGAGAAAAAGAAAGGCATAGAAAAAGACAGAGAAAGACAGAGAAAGACTGAGCGTGCGCTGGTTACTCCCCAGGTGTCATGTCAACTGACATATTTGAAAGCAGGTTCTTGATACGATGTTGTTTTCTCACTATACATCGATTATTTTAAATATGACTTTTTTAAAAAAAACGTTACTTACCCAGAAGTCTAGATTGTGTTTGAGATTATAGAACAGACCACCGACCATGGCCGCTAAATGAATGACGTGGGTTGGCTGATACTTCTCAAAGAGGGCAGCAGTTTCTTCTTCTGACCTGAGGTGAAAATAATAATAATAATAATAATAAGATATAACGATAATTCAAAAAAAGGGCAACACGCTACGAGTTTCAAATTAAAAATAACAAAAACATATAGTATTTCTATGAATGTGACAAATTATTTTGGAGTGGACTTGGCCTTTAAGAAAATGAGGCTCGTTTTAGGTCTACTGGATCTGATCTAAAGAGTAAAGTTTTTAAAAACAGAGCCGCCAGTGCTTTCACTCGTTTAAGGCTACGTCCGCTACATGGGCAAATTCCTGGAAAGTTTTTAAAAAAAGGCACTTACTGTACATGTATCCAATTTTGATATATAGAAAATAATGGTTTTTGATTAAATTCAATATTTCGAAAAATATCACAAAAAACTTGTGTTTTTTTACTTTTTCAATGTTTATTAATCCCAATTCTGTTGATATTGGTATCAAAATGTAGATGATTTAATTTTCTTTCATTGAACACCAAATTCATGGTGGTTCAAGGTTTTGTTAAAATGTTATTCACAAAATACTATTTTTTGTCAAAAGGGCCTCTATTTTGGACGCCCCCTCTGATTAAGGGGTGTTTGCTACAATTTTATTTTAAAACACCCCTGACACAATGTGTATTATGATAAAATCTTTCGAATGAACAAGGTGTTCTTAGTTTGTGTGTTAGTGGCAGGTAAATTAACCCCTCTTTTCTGACTTTGGCCCTTCACTTACTAACTCTGTCTGTCTTTTGATGTGTTGAAGCCCCACTGCACTACTTATACACAACTTGCGATCTCTATATATAGCAGTCAATGCCTAATCGGTGACAATTGGTCCCCCATGGTCCCCTTTTTTAAATGATAATTGAGAGCTGATATGATGAGATAACCACCTGTCAGTGACCACGCAGGGAGGTCTAATTCCTCCTGGTCAAACTAGTGCAGATAGACTTTAAGAGCAGCTATAGCACAGGGCTACATGGTGCAGTAAACCATCCAGTATACAACTGTACATAGCCTTACAGTCCAGAGACACTGTTACCCATGACACCTGACAAGGCCCTGTGCCTGCAAATAAGCGAGTTCGTAATTAGGATTTCCGCATGTGCAGATAAAGGTCATTCGTTCCCAAATTGTAAAAGCATTGAGACGAATACTCGTGCTCATGAAAGTTATGTAATTAGTATTCATTTATGTACCGACAGTACATTTATCTGATACACAGGTGGAAGTATTCTTCTCAAGAGGCAAATAAAAGGTATTCATGAAGCACCTCCATCACTTCCACAGTGATTATTCTAAAATGCACAAGTGGGACGTATTCATAGTAGAAAAGATCTGCGGATATTTGGGGGTCATGCGTTCCGAAGCTATTTACGAACTGGCTTATTACACTGAGCCAAAATGACTACCACTTTACCTTTTATAATCCCTTTGGTTTACACATGGGACTACAATGTACCACAGGCACAGAGAGGCCCAATAATCTATAAATAACAAAACGCTTCACCTCTTTGTATACCAGGGCCCAAATCAATCGTTCCATATCAATCGCAGTCTCCTATCTTTTATGTACACATGCATAGTAATTGCAATTGATGTCAACTCTTTGACTTGGAGGGGAGAAAGCTTACAAATATTGGGTCTGAAAAAAAACCTCTGAATATTTGAGTTGCTAACAAACAAATATGGGCTCTCTGTGAATTTACTGCACATACAAAGCCAGGCAAACTTAAAGATAAAGACCAGTTATGGTCATGCGATTGCATTGTGAAAGAAACGTTGTGGAATCGATCAGAAAAGGTTGATCATCTAGCATAAGTATTGGTGTGTACTGCAAGGTTCTGGAATCATCAAGATGATAAGAAATTTGGCCCAGTCTTCGTAAAGTTACAAGCACTGTACACAGAAAGATGTATATGGGACTACGCACACGTGCATGACATGTGCGTTATATCTATCACATCCAAATAGATAAACTAATTTACCAAATATATCAATTAGTAGGCGGTTTCCCAGCAAATTTGTTATCATCATGTATTAGTCAAAACATATTCTTTCGCATGATTGGTAATAAGAGCTTCCATTTCATTTTTTGAGATGGGGGCGTTTCCAAAACTGGTCTTTACCTTTAAGGCATTCAATTCAAGTGTCTAGGCTGAATCTACACCCTTTTCTAAGCCTACCTCATTTGCATATTAAACAGTTGAAGTACAAACAGATTTAAATGGCTTTCACTGTACATGTACTTGTTAAACAGCAGTAAATATTCCTGTATCCAAAATGTCAGAGGTTAGACTCTGAAATATGCCAATAGACATAATGTTAACAATCAAGGACAGTGTATATAACAACATTTTCAGAGTTTTGGATCGTTTTATTTTGTTTGGAACAGCAAATTTAAAACAAAGTTAAACAAAGCAAGGAATTTGTTGATGTCTTTTTATAATCAAACTGGAAGAAAAAAACACTTGATACAGTTTACATGTATGTCTGTTAAGTTATACAGATTATGAGGCCTGTAGGAATAAATAATAAATAAAATGATTACAATCCTAATTTCCCTTCCAACAATTAGACTGCAGAATATCATAACTAGAAAAAAGAAAAAAATATATTTTATGCCAATATTTTATATACAACAAATGGGTTGAATAAAACATGGAAAGAGGCGAAATTCAAATTTTAAAATGAAAAATGACTGTCATTTTGCTAAGTACAGTACAAATGAATAATTTGTCACCATACTTTGGAAAAAGTTTTCAAATACGGTATTTCACAACATTTTGGCCCTTTTATATCTTTTGAGACATTGTCTTAAACCGAGGAACCCCTAGAGAGAAGACAGGTGAATATATTCCTGCAAAATACTTACTTGAGATCACCATCTTTGGAGCTGAGGAAGATCCAGGTTTCATCTGGTCTCTGTTCTTCCTTAGAAACCCTCTCGATGGCTTTCCCAACCAAACCACTCCCTCCCGTCACCATGATCACCTTGTCCGTCCGGGATTTCTTCTCCGCCATGATTTTGGTCTCTGGTCTACCGTAAGTAAAACTAGGACAAAAGGAAAAATGAAAGACTACATTTTAGACCAAAATAACTCCAGAATTGTAGTATTTGTACATCATGGTTTCTATGACGACATGATTAATTTCAGTCTTTGGTCTTAAAAATTTGTTGTCGGTCCATGATTTCTTCTCCGACGCCATGTCTTCGGTCTCTGGTCTTCCGTTAGTAAAACTAGGACATAAGGAACATGGCGTAATATATTTTAGACCAAAATAACATCTTTCTGAGCCTACCCATTAGCATATTAAATAGTTGAAGTAAACAGATTTAAATGACTTTTACTGTGCTTGTTAAACAGAAGTAAATATTCCTGCATCCAAAATGACGACATGATTTCGATCTCTGGTATACCATAAGTAAAACTAGGACATAAGGAAACATGGAAGACTACATTTTAGACCAAAATAACTCTGGGATTCTCAATCGACATGATTTATTTCAGTCTCCAGTCTAAAACTAAAACGTTGGTGAAGTACAGTTAACCCGAGTATACCGACGCAACTGAAAAGGAAACAGAAACAGAAAACTAAGACAAATGGAAACATGGCAGAATAAGTGTAACTCTTACCCTAACTCTAACCCTAGGTCTTCAACGTTTATGTACATTAACCCCATCGATGGGGTATTCTAAAGTTAAAAGATAAAGGTGAGTTCTGGTTTTTAAAAAAAAATGAATTCTCACAGAATCAAACGAAACTTACACTGAACGTTCAAGATTACAAATAAATGTCATTTGCCTAACAATTTTGGTAGAAAATGTATACTGGCCGAGTAATGAGCATAGAAATATTAGGAAATCAAGGTTAGTAGCCCGACACCATTTGTGTAGTCCCATATACAGGCACATAGCCACAGGGGGGGGGGGGGGGTACATGCCCAAAAAAATTTCCAAGATCGGTTGAACTTTTTAGACCCCTTTTTTTTTTACCTCCATCGATTACATGTAGGTGCCTTCCCAAACATCAAACTCTGGCTACGTGCCTGCCCATATAGATCTACGTCTTTCTGTGTACAGTTCTTGTTACTTTAGGCCATGTAAAATTGATTTCATGTTGATCGTCCCCGCCCGCTTCCTTTTTGGGGGCCGCCTCCTATTTTTTGTTATTTGTTATTTTTATTTTTATTTTTTTGAAATTTTTTTTTGATTTTTTTTTTTTTTTGAAAGAAAAAAACATGATAAACACTGCTAAAATGGCTCTATTTCTGATTTTAAAAAAAAAAAATTGTCGGCGGCCATCTTGAAAAAAAATAGCCTCGACTGTCAGGGAAAATGTACCGAGCGGCCATTTTGAGCGGCCATTTTGAAATATCAAATATCAAATAACATGGTACACCCTCCTCCTCTTTTTCAAAAAATCCGGACGATCAACATGTAATCAATTTTACATGGCCTTACCAAGACTGGGCCAAATTTATTATGATTTTGATGACTCCAGAACTTTGCAGTACCATCACACCAATACTTTCATGCTACATGTACATGATCAACTTTTTCTGATCCATTCCACACCTTTTCTTTCACAATGCAATCGGATGACAACTCACCCTTATCTTTAACTAGACCTAAGCCGCTTTGGAATTGGGTCTAGACAGCCTAGTCTATTATTTCAGTCGAGTTGGTAAGTGGAACCGAAGTAGACCGAAAGCTTCAGTCTCTATAATCGTTGGTTGTTCCACTGAGACTACATCTGGCTCCACTAGACCTCCGGTTATAGAGACTGAATGATCGCCTATACCAGCGCCATCTACACGTTCGTAATGGCGTTATCACAGTTTTTTCCTTCATAATCATTTTGCCTTCGGCGTAGACTAGAAGGCATGAGATTGACGGCAGCGAGAGTTTAAAACGGCTTGCAAGATTTTCAACATGCATGTCGATTTTGACCCATAATTTCCTTAAAAGGGACCATTAAACGGATTATTTCAATCAAGTTAGTAAGTGGAACCGATGTATTATAGCCTAGGCCTAATTTAAAATTGGATATGGACGAGGTAAAATGACATTTTGGGGGATTTTGGGGGCATAAGTAATACGGCCGTGGCAAGTTTGTCATGTTTGTGGGAGGGGCCTAGCGGCTAAAATCTAGCCGTGATATCTTCAACATACGATGGTATAGGCGATCATTCAGTCTCTATAACCGGAGGTCTAGTGGAGCCAGACGTAGTCTCAGTGGAACAACCGACGATTATAGAGACTGAAGCTTTCGGTCTAGAACCGAAGTAGGTCTAGTTAAGTTTTAACCTAATTTACAATATCCTGTGAAAGGAGTAATTCGGGGATAAGTTTTGCAAGTTTGGTGTACTGATTTGCCCACATAACCCTACACATTTCGCGGGATAGTCTGTTTCGGTCTCTAAAGACTTAAGAGAGAGCCGACCCCAATAAGAGGCTAACGAACGAAAGAGACAGAAAATTTGGTCTAGTCTACTCTAGACCTACTAGTCTAGCCATTAATTTTATACAGATCTCTTTAGAGACTACAGTACAGATCCATATAGTTAGATCGAGGATAGTCCATGAATAGATTTCTTGGAGTGGGAGAACAATGCTGCCTGGGCCGGGTCTGAAAAGAATCGAAAGGCATCACCTTGGTTGGTGAATAGGTCAGCTCCTCGCTACGTACGCGAACGCTCAGCGGCGATCCACTGGGGCGCGACGGGCTTGCCTGACAGTGACAGAATGGATCCACTGGCATTCGTCAGTGATAAAATATTCCCAAACTCCAAGAAAAATACATGATCTAGACTAGAACACTGTCATTGAAATTTGGTACCAATATATGAACTCCTTGCTCACACCCTTTTCTCATTTCATCTTCAACATCTTGTACGTACACAAAACAGATAATATTGATAAAACTTTCATTCAACTCACCTAAACAAAATGACGAGAAGGTTACCGCTTCTGTTGCTTGTATGTCCACAATCGATCGTTACTATACAGCAGATCGCGGACAGCGCATGTACGTACGTACGTGTACACGTGTAATGTTGTTGTTGTTGTTCGTTTGGTTTTATAATGGCTATTAGTCAAAATTGACTATTGTTGCCAATTTCATCGCATCTCTTTCTTTTAGTGTCTTGGTAAAATTATTATTTTTTCTTTCCCTTTCCAATCTCATTTTAATATAATATTAGTCATATTCCACAACAAAAAATTAAAAACAAAAAATTATTTCAAATTAAACCACGATCCGCACACAGTTCCAACTCACGCTGGCCCTGTCCTTTCTATGATGCCTTCTTACCAGCCCAGCGAGTTACGTTACGCCGTACGCTTCTCGGTTGATAAACTCAACCTAGGTCACTCTGGCATAGACAAAGGGGCGTCGTGTACCTGTATGTGAGGGTTTATTTATTTATTAGGAGAAAAACAACTGCATAAGCAAAACACTTGTGGGCTTTATTAGTTTATATGAGTTAGTTCATGAGATTATTTATATAGTGCATGACTTTTAACTACTATAATCATTCAAAGGGGGGTGACATGCTTTCTTTTGTCACCCTGGCCAGCAGATTGTATCCTTCTCTCTCTCTCTCCTTTCCACTTCCCTAAAGATGTGTGTAGTATTAAGATATGTTTTCCGATTGGTCAAATAAATAATGATAAATTGTTTCAATTATTTGTTTGTTTTATTTTTATTTTTTAAAAGATGCCTAAATAAGGTATAGGTCTATACGATCAAAACTTCAAATAATCAATACACTAATACCGGGCCTATAAGGTTATACACAAAAAACCTATTTTCTCTTCTATTCAGCTCAAATTGATTGTGGTTTCTGTTTTTCATCTCTTTTTTATTTTACTTTTTACATAATCGCTTCGTTCTAAAAACGAAGCGAGCAATTGCCATTTGTACACGAGAGTCACTTTCTCGTAAACATATCATAATGTCCTCTTCCTTGGAAATATTAACTTCTGACATTAACATGGCCCTCTCTATTATATACTTTGGACATTCTATCAGAAAATGTCTGACCGTTTCTAATGTTGGACAGCTGTCACAGAAACCTGTGGAGTGGATGCCCAAACGTAGGAGGTCTTGGTTGAGTCCAGACACTCCCAGGCGAAGTCGCCTAAGAATAGTTTCAGTTTTTCTTCCCAATTTACAAGTATATTGTGAGATAACATTTGGCTGAAGGATTTTTAATGCCGATTGGGTATCATTCCACCTTTCTTGCCAAAGTAACTTTGAACTGTACAAAATTAAACTTGTCTTTTCAAATAACGTCAATTTATTATGCATTTCAATTTCCTGAGTTAGAGCTTTTTTTGCGTAGAAGTCTGCCTTTTCATTTCCCACTATCCCACAGTGGCCTGGAATCCATTCCAAAGCGATTTCGATCCCTCTATATTTCAATCGGGTCGTTATTATAAATATTTCTGTGACAAAAGATTCGTCACTAAAATGTTTCAAGGCTGTGAGGGCACTTAAGCAGTCGCTAAAAATGACTGCACCTGTATAGATGTTTGTTTCTTCGATCCATTGAAGGGCAAGAACAATGGCAGCCAACTCGGCTCTATACGATGAGGTAAAATTCGCTAATCTTTTACATTGGTGTACAGAAAAGTGTGGGATATAGAAAGCAGCCGAGCATTGGCCCTTCTCCGGAAACTTAGATCCATCTGTATATATATGCAACTGGTTCGACCATTTTGAATTAATCAATTCTAAGCTTTGTTGCTGTAGTTCATTCGGATGGTCGGCTTTTGAAATCCGAGAGCTCAACTCGGTCGAAACCAGTGGGGGTTCAAAAAGCCATGGCGGGAATGGGGATGGTACGGCAGTTTCTGTCATGAAGTTTTTTAGTTTACTCTGGGTTCTATACCCGAAAGGTTTACTAAGAAAGTCTTTTCCCTTTAGATAATCAAATTGCCAACATGGCCCTATGTTTTGTGATAATGGGTGGTTTGGGGATCTTTCGATACTTTGTCTATATTTACTTGACACAATTTGTCTCCTTAGATCCAAGGGAAATTCTCCCATTTCCACTTGTAATGATTGTAGGGAAGTGAGAGGTAGTCCTCCCGCACAAATCCGTAGCGCCTGGTATTGCACCGAATCAAGTGCCTTTTTTGTGGTGGTAGTAGCGCTATCGTAAGCCTCACATCCATAGTCGAGTAAGGATCTTATGAATGCCCTGTAAACCTTTACGAGGGATTTAGAAGAGCTCCCCCATTTAGTTCCCGTTAAACATCTTAGGATATTCAATTTTCTTTTACATCTCTTTACAACATTTTCCACGTGTGGCTTCCAGGTCAATTTCTTATCAAAAGTTACCCCCAGAAAATGATGAGTATTCTGGAAGGGCACTTTATTCCCGTATAATTCTACTTGCGGTGGTGAGAGATTCATTGTACTTTTTGTAAAAAATATAGGGACTGTCTTATCAGCCGAAAGCCGAAATCCCCATCTGCGAAACCAAATCTGGAGCCTATTCAGGTATTCCTGAAGTTTGCTTGATATTTGAAGGATATCCCTACCTGATGCCCATATGACAAAATCATCAGCATATACAGCTAAAGGCACTGAAGGATCTGTAGGGATATCACTAATCATTAAATTAAATAGCAGTGGACTCAAAATACTTCCTTGTGGGAGTCCATTATGCATATCATATGTTTTTGATTCAGTATTATTAATTCTTACCTGAAAGGTACGTCCTGTCAAATAATTTTGTAGATATTGTAACAAATTTCCTTCTATTCCTTTTTGGGCGAGTTTGAATAGTAGTCCATTTATCCATAATTTATCATAAGCTTTCTCAATATCTAGGAACACAGCTATTATGTGTTCATTACAATTGATACTTTTCTGAATATCGTTTTCTAGGAGAACTATGTTGTCTATGGCACTCCGCCCTTTTCTAAACCCGCTAATAAAATTAGGTAGTAACTCGTGTTTTTCTACATACCATTGTAATCTTTCTTTGATCATACGCTCGATTATTTTGGCGAAGCATGATGTGAGTGAAATGGGTCTATATGATGACGCTTTCCGGGGATCTTTTCCAGGTTTCAAAATTGGTATCAAAATAGAGTGCTTCAGTGGGAGGGGTATTTCCCCTGTTCCCCAAATCCTGTTTATTATATCTAACATAACCTTTTTAGTTTCTTTAGGAAAGTTTTCATACACCTCATAAGGAATGTTATCTTGACCAGGGGCAGTCCGCTTTTTTGACTGTACTGCCTTTTCTAATTCAATGAGTAAAAAGGGTTCATTGATAACACTCTCCTGAATACAGGCGCGGATCCAGGGGGGGGGCCGAGCGGGCCTTGGCCCCCCCCCCCCCCGCAAAAAAAAAAAAAAAAAAAAAAAAAAGAGAGAAGAAAGGAAAAGAAGGGAAAGGGAAAGAGGAGAGAAGGGAAAGAAAGAAGAGGAAGAAAAAAAAGCAAAAAAGGAAGAATGAGATCGGGGGGCCGAAAGGGCCTTGCCTCCCAGGCTGTTGACCCCCCCCCCCCCCCCCCCCAATCAAAAAAATAAGAGAAAAGGAAGGAAAGGGAAAGAAATGCCATAATTTCCGAGATTTTTCCTCACTTTTTAGTAAATACGTTTGTATGTGTTTGTTGGAGAATGACAAATTACTAAATTTACAGCCAGGCAAGAAATATGATTCTTGAGATTCCTACATGTCAGGCCCGAGGTGGGGCGGGGATTGGGAGCCTCGAGCTCCCTCCCCCCCCCCCCACTTTTTTGAAAAAGTATATTAAAGAGAAAGAAAATAGAATGAGAGCAAGAAAGAAAGAATAGTTAACTGCCAGTGTTAACAATAATTAATGAGGCATCTAAATATGCTCATCTGACCGTGATTAAATGCCTAAAACCCCTAAGCTCCCGGGGGCTCTGCCCCTGGATTCCACCTAGGACCCTACGGCGGGCCCTTAGATGCTCATCTGACGGTAATTTAATGCCTAAAACCCCTGATTTTTTGGGGCTCCGCCCCCTAGAACCCACGCCAAATAGTGACCTGCCAGTGTCATAAAATAATAAGGTATAAACAAAATGCTCATCTGACCTTAATTAAACGCCTAAAAACCCTGAGCTTCCGGGGCCGGCTCAGCCGCCTCGACCCCAACAGGGGCCCTAAGGCGGGCCCCTGAATGCTTATCTAAACCCCTGAGCTTGCGGGGTCGGACAAGGTATCAAAATGTGTTTATCTCACCGCAGGCGCGTAGCCAGGGGGGGGGGGCGGTCCCCCCAAATCGGAAGAGGACGTAGGAAGAAAAAGGAGCAGACAAAGAACACCTTTGAAAAAAGGATTAAGAGTATAGAGAACGGTACAACGCATCGTCTTCTTTCTCTAATAATTTAATGAAACGTCAAAGCTTCGCTCAGGAGGGGAGGGGGGAGGGAACTGAATTCAGACAAGGATTAAGAATCGAGAACGGTACAGCGAATCGTCTTCTTTCTCTCATAATCTTGTGAAACGTCAAAGCTTCCGCGCGAAGCGCGGGAGTGGGGAACCTGGATTTCAGAGGCGAGAACGGTAATACGAATCTTTAATGATTTAATGAAACATAAAAGCTTCCGCGCTTCGCGCGGGATGGAGGGGAAACTAAATTCCGACGAGGATTATTTTCGAGAACTGTACAACAAATCGTCTTCTTTCTCTAATGATTTAATGAAAATTAAAAACTTCCGCGCTTTGCGCGGCAGGGGGGACCCTGAATTCAGACGAGGATTAAGAGTCGAGAACTGTACAGCCATTCGTCTTCTTTCTCTCATAACATTATGAAACTTAAAGCTTTAGCGCTTCGCGCGGGAAGGGGGGGGGGACCTGAATTCGGACGAGGATTAAGAGTCGAGAACTGTACAACAAATCGTCTTCTTTCGAATGATTTATTGAAACGTAAAAGCTTCCGCGCTTAGCGAGGGAGGGGGGAACTGAATTTAGATGAGGATTAAGAGTCGAGAACTGTACAGCCAATCGTCTTCTTTCTCTCATAATCTTATGAAACTTAAAAGCTTCCGCGCTTTGCGCGGGAAGGGGGGGAAACCTGAATTCAGACGAGGATAAAGAGTCGAGAACTGTACAACGATTCGTCTTCTTTCGAATGATTTAATGAAACGTAAAAGCTTCCGCGCTTCTCAGACGAGGATTAAGAGTCGAGAACGGTACACCGAATCGTGTTCTTTCTCTAATGATTTAATGAAACGTCAAAGCTTCCGCGCGAAGCGCGGGAGGGGGGGGGAACCTGAATTCAGACGAGGATTCAGAGGCGAGAACGGTAATACGAATCTTTAATGATTTAAGTTACCTTCCGCGCTTCGCGCGGGATGTAGGGGAAACTAAATTCCGACGAGGATTATTTTCGAGAACGGTATAACGAATCGTCTTCTTTCTCTAATGATTTAATGAATCGTAAAAGCTTCCACACTTCGCGCGGAAGGGGGAAAACTGATTTCAGACGAGGATTAGTGTCGAAAACGGTACAACGAATCGTCTTCTTTCTCTAATGATTAAAGGAAACTTAAAAAGCTTCCGCGCGAAGCGCGGGAGGAGGGGGAACCTGAATTCAGACGAGGATTAAGAGTCGAGAACTCTCCAAAGAATCATAATAATTTAATAAATCGTAAAATTTTCCGCGCTTTGCGCGGGAATGGAAAAACTAAATTCAGACGAGGATTATTTTCGAGAACGGTATAACGAATCGTCTTCTTTCTCTAATTATTTAATGAATCGTAAAAGCTTCCACGCTTCGCGCGGAAGGGGGAAAACTGATTTCAGACGAGGATTAGTGTCGAAAACGGTACAACAAATCGTCTTCTTTCTCTAATGATTAAAGGAAACTTAAAAAGCTTCCGCGCGAAGCGCGGGAGGGGGGGGGAACCTGAATTCAGACGAGTATTAAGAGTCGAGAACTCTCCAAAGAATCGTAATGATTTGATAAATCGTAAAATTTTTCGCGCTTCGCGCGGGAGGGGAAAAACTAAATTCAGACGAGAATTATTTTTGAGAAGGGTACAACGAATCGTCTTTTTTCTCTAATAATTTAATGAAACGTCAAAACTTCCGCGTTCGCGGAGGAGGAAGGGGGAAACTCGCCCCTCCCTGCACCGACCCCCCCCCCCCCGCATTACGTCACTGTTGGTCACCATTACGTACCAATATTTGGCTCGCATAATTTCAAATTTGGGCCCCCCCCCCTAAGAAATCCTGGATCCGCGCCTGCCTGAATATTCATGCTATTCTTTACTAAAGCTAAATACTGTTCATTTACCCTATCTTCTCTCATTCCTAAAGATTGAAAGTAGCGTCCAAAAACATCCACCTTTTCATCCTCCCGAGTTATTTCTTTGTCATTTTCTGTCAATGATGACATATTTTTTGACCTCGCCCCTGGAACACCATTTAGTCGTTTTATGCAGGTCCAGATTTTTGACTCAGGCATGTAACGGTCCAGTTTCGTGCAAAAGGCTTGCCAATATTTTTGTTCTGCTTGGCGGACAGCTCGTTGTGCCATTGTTTTCTTGTTACAATAATCATCTATATTCTCCAGCGTTATCATTCTACCTTTAGAGAGCTTGTTACTCGCTTTATTTCTTTCTTTAATTTTAGCAGAACATTCTTTTGTCCACCATGGGACCGGGTTTTGTTTCTTTTTACTCTTTTGGGGAACAGCTTCCTTTATAACTTCTTTTAAGTACTCCATAAATTGGGTGTACATTTCCTTTACATTTGTGTTTTTTAATGTAATCTGCCCATTTAATACTTCTTCACATTTCTTTGCAAAGTTAGACCAGTTTATATTCTTAAAAGAAAAAGGCTTTTCTACCACATTTCCATTAGGTATACCCGCATTTGCTCTATGCGGATCTGTACTTTTTTCGAGAGACACTTGGAGAGAGATTGGGAAGTGGTCACTACCAAAAGTACTCCGCATGACTCCCCATGTAGACTTACACGCTAAAGAAGGAGATGTGATACTTAGATCCAGACATGATGTTTTCCCCGTTCGTGGGTCTAATCTGGTCCCCTCTCCATTGTTCAAAATAATCAAACTGTTCTTATTCAAAAAATGTTCTATTACTTCACCGTTTTTGTCTGTTTTCTCGCTGCCCCATAAAACATTGTGAGCATTAAAATCTCCCATTATAAGGACGTTTTCATTGTTAGATACATTTTCCATTAACTTATTCATAATATTTTCATTCAGTTTATTACAAGGGTTATAATAATTAATGATTGACAATTTTTTCCCCCCTATGTAAACATTCATTTGCTGTAATTCTAAGTTTGCATCTGTGAAAGGACCCTCGTACTTAATCCTATCATGAGCATATATAGCACAGCCTCCTCTAATATTATTTTGTCTGTTTCTAGGAAAGCATGTATATTCTGGAATATTCAAAATAATGTTATTATGAAACCAGGTCTCCTGTATGCAAATAATATCATATTTAAAATCCTTGTGTAAGTTTAAATAATTTAATAATTCATTGCCGTGCCCTAAGAGTCCCTGGGCGTTCCAGTGTAAAATGGAAAGTGACATGAGTAAATTAATCACTATCATTTGTTCTATCATATGTACTATTTTGTTGCAGCGCCCTTTTGGCTGCAACGCAAACAAGAGTATTCAATTCTTTTTCCGTTCTACCTTCTGTGAATTTAAAAATTAGTTGGCAAATAAAATCTATAATTTGTTCATCACTAGCCGAGGCTATGAAGTTGGTCATAGGTGGAGTGCCTTGTGGTGTTTCATTTGACGTTCCTTGATTATTAATGGTCTCTTTACTCTGTTTTTCCTGACGAATAACCTGGTTTTGAAATTGTGGGGTGGTGTTTGCTCTGGTCAGGAATGAAGGAACAGCTGCTTGTGCGTAAGTACTATTAGGTTTACCAACATTCTGCACTGGAATTTCGTTTGTTTGTTTTTCTGTTTCCTTACTCAATGTTTTGTTGGCTTTATTTTTCTGTTGAATAGGCTGTGGATTTGATACTTTTTTATTTTGTTGCTGCCAGGACTGAGTTGCTTCTGCGTATGATAGCCCCTTTGCATACCGTATCTGCTGCACTTGCTTTGCCTTTTTTGCTTGTGCGCAGCCGCTGTAGGCTGCAGAGTGGTTTTCCCCGCAATTTACGCACTTTCGTTCTTCTTTTTTTTTACACTCATCGAAAGAGTGGTTTTCTCCACATCGGACGCATCTTTTTTTGGAATTACATTGTGAAGCATTGTGTCCGAATCTTTGGCATTGATAACATCTAATTACAGGTGGGACATATTGTTTTACGCGCTTGATTTGGAAACATAAGTGGATTTCAGGGGGGATGGTGACTTTACTGAAGGTTAGAATAACGCAGCGCATGGGAATTTGAGAGATTTGGCGCTTTCCTTCTATTGTTTCATCTGTTCGGACTCTTCTCACCATCCTCTTTACCCCAATCACATTCTGAGTTTTCAATTCATTAAGAATTTCCTCTTCCTTCATTTCCAGTGGGATATCATAAATGACTCCCTTTGCTCCATTGTTTCCCTCACTGACTTTTACATCAACACTTCCTATTTTGTTAATCTCTGAGATAGCCTTCACCTGCTTGGTATTTTTACACTTGATTAAGAGTCCCGTATTAGTGGTTTTGATAAAATCTACAGGGTTCACGCAAACTTCCCTAATTGCCTTGGCTATTTGTATGGGATTAACATTGTTCAAAGATTTTGTCCTATCTATTGGGGTTATGAAAATGTTAAAGCCCTTTGGGTTTGGGTTTGGGGAAGTGGTGTGGAAAGTGGTGTTCGAAGAGTATGATTCTGAGGCGTGTTTTAAGTTCTCTATATTAGTGGAGCTTCTCCCACGTTGCCTTTTTGCAGGATTCCTGTTTTGCACAGTTTGAAATACTATTTCATCCTCGCTCATCATGGATCTTTCCGGCTCGGAGGCGTGAGCCGCCATGATTGGCTTTCGAAAAAAGGCGCGAAATTTGAATAGCGCGTATCGTGCAGCTAATTATAATGAAGTGAAATGAAATGAAATGAAAAGCCCACAGTGTTTGCTTACCTCAGTACGAGAAATCCCTATTCCAAAAGTGGTCACATAAATCCAAAACAAAAAACTTCAAAAAGAACAACCCAATTTCCATATGAGAAACAAAGTCAAAGATATAATCCAAGAGTCTAACCCAATGTATGAATTGAATGGACAAACTCAAAATGAAATCTGAAGCAATGCGAGCTGGATCGACCAGTCACAATGCTAAGAAAATGGGCGTTACTGGGCGTCGACTGAGTTGGACGAAAAAGCTGAAGAGATGATAAGCGGAGAGCCAAAGTCAAATATCATGCTTATTTTTTTAGTTGCATGCCACTACCACACAAACTAAGCACACCTTGTCCTTTCGAAAGATTTTATCATAATACACAATATTTCAGAGGTGTTTTTTAATAATTTGTAGCGAACTCCCCTAAATCGGAGGGGGCGTCCAGAAAAAGAGGCCCTTTTGACGAAAAATAGTATTTTGTGAGAAAGAAATCAAAAGAATACCTTGAACCACCATAACTTTGATGTCATATGGAAGAAAATTAAATTATCTACATTTTGATACCAATTTCAATGGAATTGGGATTAATTAACATCGAAAATCTAAGTAAAACCCCTGATTTGTTGTGATTTTTTTTCGAAATATTGAATTAGATATAAAACCGTTATTTTCCATATATATCAAAATTGGAGAGGTGCATTTTTTTAACTTTCCGGGAATTTGCTAATGAACAATGATAATGTCCTGTGCAAAGAAAAGGCTTATATCTGTTCAGTGAAATGATATAGCAACCCAAAGTTATTGATTTGATCATCAACAAAACTACATTTTTGCCTACATGTTTATTGACTGCATTCATATAGGCCTACGTGTATTAGAGTATTTTAAGTACGTGTTTGGTGTGTTCACATCGAGTTTTAAAGATAACCATGAATTTGGTCTCAAAAGATCAATAATTAAAGTACCTTAAAGTTGTTATCAATTTCATTGAGATATGTAGTGTGTGAAAAATAAATTTTAGCCGAAAAGGTGCTTTTGGGAAATATTTTTTCCCTCTAATTTTGGCCAGTATCTCGGTATATTAACTTGACAAAAGACAGCTAGTGATTGGACATTTTGTAGTGCAGAAAGTTCAAAGGATTTGGAGTGATGAATGCAAATTATTGATAAGTACTTCTTCTGTACTCTATGATGTTTCATGTGGGCATTACTTGGCAGTCCCCCCCCCCCTCAGACTCCCGACAAAGTCTCCCCCCCCCCCTGCACCCCTTCCGTAAAAATAGAAGTGGTTCCCAAGACAACCTTTTGTTGTATAAAATTGGAGAGAGAGTGTGAGTTGTATAGAGTTAAAGCTTCTAAAAACACTCCCGTTGACCCTTTAATATTTACACAATTTCTTGTTGTCTGCTGCCTCGAGATCACTGGAGTGAAGAAAGATAACAATGTATATAGCTATAGAATCCCTATTCAGTGAAGGATTTATCCTTATTATGCGGATGTTTCTTCTACCATTCTTGACCATAGGTGCGTTTCGAGCTAAATAATGCGGGCATCATCCCATTGAATGTTGTGTCCCGCAGTATTAAGGGCGTTTTCTACTACTTAATGAGATGGGATGCCTAATGAGAGGGCTCTTAAAGAGCACACAATAGGGGCAGTGCAATTTAATCATTATCATCACCACCACCACCACATCATCATCATCACACCACCACATCATCATTACCACCACCACCTCATCATCATTACCACCACCACCTCATCATCATCGTCATCATCACCTCATCATCATTCCCACCACCACCACATCATCATCACCTCACCACCACATCATCATTCACATCATCATTACCAACACCACCTCATCATCATCATCACTGACCACCACTTCGACATCATCCTCACGACCACCACTCCATCATCATAATCGGTACCACTTCATCATCACCATCACATAATCATCATCATAATGACCACCACTTCGTCATCATCCTCACGACCACCACTCCATCATCACCATCACCATCATCATCATCATCATCATCACCCCACCACCACATCATCATCACGACCACCACCTCATCATCATCATCATCATGACCACCACTTCGTCATCATCCTCACGACCACCACTCCATCATCATCATCATCATCACCACTTCATCATCACCATCACATAATCATCATCATAATGACCACCACATCATCATCATCATCACCACCACATCATCATCACCACCACTACTTCGTCATCATCCTCAGGACCACCACTCCATCATCATCATCACCACCACTTCATCATCACCACCACATCATCATTATCATCATCATACATAATCATTATCATCATCATCCCACCCATCATCATCAACCTCATCATCATTATCATCATCTTCATGACCACCCCTTCGTCACCATTCTCATGACCATCACATCATCATCATCATCATGACCACCACTTCATTATCATCATCATCATCATCACCACCACATCATCATTATCATCATCATAATCACCGTCGTCATACATAATCATTATCATCATCAGCATCACCATCATCATAATCACCATCATCATCATCACCATCGTCATCACCATCATCAATATCATCATCACCGTTACTCACAATATTGTGTGTTTCCTGAATTTGAATTAGAGAATAATGGATGTCTTACAAACAATCACGATAGTTTAGTTATTGTGGTATATTTCATTATAAAAATGTGCAGATCGATATGATGTCACATAATCTGATGATGATAAAAAAAAATGTACACACGATACTATAGTATATAATTGATATTTATAGTAAAAAAAATCTCGCGTATCGATGTTTGCCATTTCCCACCATGATACAAAACAAACATAAATATCTTTCTTGTTGATGCTCTGACAGACCACTTTTAAATTTAGAGAGCAAACTGTGTGATAAAAGTACCAAAGAATTAAACTGGCATTATGCAAGAACCAAGAAGAAAATGTAATTGTAAAAATTCGCCGAGTCGCACACGCTTGTCTCCTCGATTAACACAACCAACGGCTAAACATATGGGGCCTGTCACCACGAAATGAGTCCAGTTGGTCAAAATTTGTATTCCTGTTTTTAAGTATTATATGAATCTACATTAAGTAAGCTTTAAATTAAGGGGTCACACATTAAAATTGATAAATTATATCCAGAAATATGAACAAAAACCTAATTGGACTTTATAAACAATGGGATTACCCAGTTTTGAGATAATTAGGTGTAAAGTTAATGATGCGTAACATATTATAGTCTGGTCAACAACAACATAGCAACAACACACTTCCCATCATTCGATTTCAATGAAACTTTCAACAAACAAAGAATTTAATAAGTCGATTTTTGGAAAAATCTTAAATGTGGTAGGTGGGTCAATTTTCAGTACATACACACTATACATCGCTATTACTACGATTGAGCCTAATGCGACACTGGACTCATTTCGTGGTGACTGGCCCCATATTAGTTTAAGTCTCAGTTCTCACTTATTTTAATTGATTTATATTTCTTTATCAATAGCAATAGACAAATAATCTGCACTGCACTTTTTTTAATATATAAATTGCACTCAAAGTTCGCGAGGGCAAGCAACGCGAATGTACCCTGTGCCACCGTTTAACTAATAAGGCATACATAGCTTACTATCAGTGGGTGGTATTCTCGAAAGCGAACTAACTTTAGTCCATGGTTTAATCCATCGACTAAATATGGAATGCCAAGTGTCTATATGATTATATTTTTGAATAATTTGATATGTCCCTAAACTACCATAATTACATAATTATATCATAGTTATATTGTTGTTTATTAATTATGTTATTAAATTTTATTTTAATTTAGTGACAGATTAAATTATTCAAAAACATATTCATATGGACACTTGGCATTCCATACTTAGTCGGTGGATTAAACCATGGACTAAAGTTAGTCCACTTTCGAGAATACCACCCAGTATGTTTATCATTTTACACACACAATTTATTAACACAAATACAAGTGTAATAATATAATAGTAGCTTCTTATTATGTAGATTGCGTATGTATCCATCCAAGGAGATGCTCAAGGCGCCTAAAAAGTACTAACATTACCCTGGTTTAAACCCAGCTGCCCTAAGACCCTCAAAGCATCCAGGGAATACATTCCTACCTGGTACTCATTTATTATACACCAGGGGGTGTTTCACAAAGATCCTAAGTTGAATTTATCTCTATTGTAAATTGTTTTAAAAGGCATAATATGTTGATTGAAATCATTCATATTTCTATTACCAAGGATGTTTCATGTTCTTGATGTGGAATTTATAAAAAGTCTAAAATACTTAAATTTTCGCTTTTGAACGTGTTGTATTTTAAGGCTGCAAATGGCTCTCAATACTATTTAAGTCCAACTTAGAGTAAAGTTTGACTTGGGATCTTTGTGAAACACCCCGTGGGTGGACACGCGTGTCGCGGTTGGACTTGAACCGCAAGCCACGTGATCAAAGTCCAATGACCAATCCAAGAGACCACAACACATCTACGTAGAGATTGATATAAGGATGATATCAAAATTGACATACCCCACCAACGTTAACTCCAAAAATAAGGATGAGTTCTTGAATGAATATGACGGTCACTGTCTGGAAATAAATGGGTTATGTAGTGCATAGCAATCAGGCCTAACAAAAAAAGATGTTGTGTTGCCCTTTAGGTGCCAGCACTTGGTCGGTTTGTCGATTTTCTTCGTTTTGGGGGTGCTTTTTTCCTCTTTGGGCTGATATTTTTCAGTTTTGAATGCTTTAATACATATTTGATTATTCATTAAACATCTCTTTTCTAAAAAACGGTAAGTTATAATAAAAAGCCGACCGTAGGTCTTTACAAAATTTAGTCGGTCGCAAAGGGCAATACAACAACTTTATTTTAAAGCAGCATAATTGGTGTTTACTGTGAGGTTCGGGGTTGTCAAATTGTCATCGATATATCAATATATATTTAATTATATAAAGCTCATAATTATACGGCTCACAGAAATGGGTAGGCCTACCAATGGGACTACGTACGCATAAGGCATTGATGTTTGGTCCAAATACTGCCAACTAGTCATTTCCATATAAATTATGAGGGCATTTGAAGAAAAATCCCTTTCAAGTGACTTTCTACTATGACATTCTTCTGAACTGGCATAAACAGAGTATAGGAATGTTCCCAAATTATTTTTCACCTTTACCATGCAGGAGGGTGTTTCACAAAGATCCTAAGTTGGACTTAACAATTATGGAAAGCCGTTTATATCATCTTTGATTTTTTTTGTAAAAGCTATTTTAAAAGGCATACAAATGTTGAATGAAATCATTCATATTTTCTATTATCATGGGAGTTGTCATGTTCTTGATGTGGAATTTATGAAAAGTCATAACAAATTCTCTTGAATATATTTCATTATAAGACTACACATGGCTCTCCATAATTTTTAAGTCCAACTTAGAGTTAAGTTCGACTTAGAATCTTTGTGAAACACCCCCCTGATCTCTCTACCTTGAAAATTGAAATTGATATCAATCTCAGCTCTGTACATAAAATATAGGCGATGGTAAGTGAGCGATCGCACTTAATACACGACTGACCCTGATGAGATGACATGATTATATTAGTAGTCTCTACTTTAGTCATCAGGGACCCGTTTCACAAAGCCTTTTTTTCAATGACAAATGAATTAAATCAATGACAAATCTGCTGATAACCAATCAGAAGCAAGGATTTCGGCAGCTTATAACAGAAACTGTCATTTGTCACTGTTGACAAGTTTTGTGAAACGCCTTCCTGAAGGCTTCTTTTCTGACATTACGTGACTCGATGAAGGCCAAAGAAAGTATATCAAAAAGATACCGACGTAACCTTCGATATTGGATTAACCGAAACTATTTACCCGACTGACCCATATGTTATGATGAAATTACGAGTAATAGGCGTACTTTCCCTTATTCTTTTAGCTTTCATATTCGACTGGCCATGGATCACTTTTGTTGCCCCGATCCTGCATTAAATTTTTACATAAAGATATCTTCTTTTGACAAGGAGTGATCCGATTAAGGACGAAGAACCTTCTTCGGAATTCTTCGGAAAGACACGGTGGGCATCACTTTTGGGTCCATCGCTACTCTTTAAACCACTGACCCGGATGTGTTAACTAGTTATTAAGAGAATTTTGTTTCCATATTTTCTTCTTCTTTCTTTTAGCTATCACACTAAATTGGATCACTCGTGTTAAACTGATGAGGAACCGGTGGGTAGTTTCTTCGGAAAATCCGCGTGGCCATCGATGTTTGATCAACCGCAACGAATGGCCTAGTAACACTACGAGAAATTCTTTCTAGTAGACTTAAGTTCTTTCTTTTAGCTATCGCATTCGGTTGGATCACTCGTGTTGGGCCGATCTTGCGTTTCACCCGAAGACGTCTTTCGTTTACAACACGTGACCCGATGAAGGCCGAGGAACCGAAGGAAGTTTCTCCGGAAGGACACGGTAACGAAGGCATAGAGGAACGGGTTGATGGTCGAGTTACACCAAAGAAGATTTGTCATGACTTCCTCAATGTTGTAATGAACCGACCCGTCGCCCATGATGGTTATGATGATGGTTGTGATCTGGTAAGGTAGCCAACAGATGGCGAAAGCGATGACGAGCGTGAAGAGAACGATGGCGGCGCGTCGTTGTCGTTTGAACTCACGATTGTTCTTCTTGGCTTGTTCCTTTTTAGCTCGTGACAAAGTCGTGAGTCCGTCAGAGCTCGCAGAGTTCAGCGACGCACCTGACAGCGGGCGTGTCTTTTCCTGGACTTTTAATTTACCAACAGTCGAACCATCGATGTCATGATTAGCGTTATTATTCGCGTTCTCGCTATTTAGCTCCAATTCCATTCGGCTCTTAGTCTTGATATCAACGTCGTTTAAATCTACACTCGGGTTTGAAAAACCGTTCGAATTAGAAGCGATGTTAGCTCCTTCTGTCACGATGCCGTCATCAGAAGCCTTTGACTCCTCGAAGGAATCGTCTACCTCGTATGCCTTCGAGGCCTTTTCGTCCGTTGACTCGCTATCGCCACTTGGTGTCACGACGTCGTCTTTTGTCATGTATGATATCGTCACGATCGGGACTGGTTTCTTGGTGTACAGAGGATTGGAGGAAAAGGCTAACCCGCTCGCCGAATCGGTCCCGATCGATTTGCCAGCATCCGTCGACGGTATCGAAGTCGTGTTCGACCCCTTATCAGGTTTCGTCCGAACAAGTCCCCCTGTTCTCATTCGAATATTTATAAACACCACGACATTCAAATAAATGATGATACAGAATGGAATCGCAAACTCCACAACGATCATAACCGCCGAAAACGGCACGTTATATAAATATTCCATCTCGCAATCGTCGGAAAAATCGACGTAGTTCGTGTTCGTCATCGCTCCGTAACCGAAGGCGGTGATGGTGTAGAAGGAGATGACGACGCTCCAGCAGATGGCGAGAGTGATCATGATTCGTTTCTTAGTCTGGTATTTTCGGTAACCCAGCTTCTTCTTCACCATCCAGTATCTATCGAGACTGATGAGGGTGATGGTGATCACCGACATGTAAGAACAGGTGTAGTCAAGGACAGTCCAAAACTTGCACGGTATCTCGCCAAGTGGCCATTCGTCAAAGAGGATGAACACGAAATTGAAGATGAGCGTGATCCCGACGAAGAAATCGGAGATGGAGAGGTTAAGGATGAGAAGGTTCGAAGGCCGGGCACGGATTCGTTCATCCACCTTGTAAGCGGCCATGACGAAAGCGTTGCCGATCAGGGTGATGACGATGATGAGACAGTAGACGATTCCGACGGCGATGTTCCACGCGAGGGAATGAGGAAACAATCCGTCATCGTCTTCGTATTCGTCGATAACGGATGAATTCGACGTCATCATATCGAAGATTGCAGTTGGGAACGGTAGAACTTCGGTCGCTTCCATTATTCTGCTCAATAACTGGACGCACTATTAATTAGGTCTGAGTTATATTCGTGTCACAAATAGTGATGTACAGGACTGGTCATGCAACCAGCACGCAACGATCAGTAGTTCCTACTCAGTATGAGCTACATATATCAGTAACGACATTGAATCTCATACAGCACTTTCATATCGCACAAACTGAAATATATTCGCTCAGAAATTGAGATAGAAGGCACCAATTTCTACTTCTTCACATGGAAAGTAAGTTGCTGAATCTTTGACTCCTCGCAAAAACACGAGCTGATGTGTGAAGGAAGTCGATAACCAATTGCTGTCTAAGCTACAGGGCGTTATCCGACAATGCGTTGGAGCTAACTATACCAGCAAGAAAGTCATCTGTCCCACTTAGGACAGGGTTATGTTTCACGTAAGAGTCATCACAATAAGGTTTACACACAAAATAATGTCATTTACGAAACAAGCCGTTGGTCAAAACCAGCATTATGAGGCAAATCTACGTAAATTTGTAACATTCTGTCAGTTCATTGGCAAAATAATTGTCAGATCTTCAATTCGCTCAGTTCCGTTGATCTTGTCAATTTTAATTGGTCATGAAAGTACACGAGTTGCACTGTTATAATATATGACAGCTAGGTTGGGTATCAGGATACAGACCACCGTTTGTGGCGTAAACATTGTCTCCAATTTCTAGAAATAGTTGATGTAGTCAGAAGAAGTAATTATCATGAAGAAAGTGGTACCATTTGTATTGAACATTAATGTTGCCACTTCTGTCTAGTAGAGTATCTGGTGTAAAAGTCCTCACAAATTTCATGAAGTAGTTGGTATAGAATAACGACTTTGCTTCCGTATAGCTCAGTAGCTCAGAATGACAGCTGTTTACTCTACGCTAATATTCATCCGCTGATAGTGATACAATCCAATCTCTAATATTCTTTAGATTCCCCCAGATCAGTAGCAATCATCAAAATTCTCCAATGAAGGCGATGCGGAGTTTGGATGACTTCTCAGTCGTCATGGTAGCAGCCGTAGTCAGCCACGCCTCCCGGAAAGCGGCATCCTCGATGCTTGGCCTCCGGTTGGTGTCGAATCACTTCGGATTGAAGATGGTGCACATTAATAAGCTCGGTGCTTCTTCCTTGTTAAGCTGGATTTTCGTCTCGCGATCATGGAGATACCTGTGAATGACATAAGGAAATAACATTAAAGAAGACACAAGATAAATGTCATGGAATGTTGAAATAAACCTGAATTGAATGGATTATTATTTTAGTAATCTCTAAAGATGATGAGGCGTGATAGCTCAGTCGGTAGAGCAGAGGTCTCGTAATCCGGTGACCTGGGTTCGAAACCAAGTCGATGCGCTAGCGCCCTTTGGTAAGGCATTAATCCTCATTACCAGGTCCCTCGGAGAGGACGTAAGGCCGTCGGCCGTCTGGTTGCTTACTAACAAGCATTTATGCTTTCTTAGCAGTCAGGTAAAATAACCAACCACCATAAAGGGCTATGCAGCCTGTCCCGGAGATGAATTAAAGATTGCAATTGGTGTGATGAAGACAGCTAAGGATTAAATTATGTTCAAATTGAAACTGTAAAACTTAGACAGGTGAGGATGTTGTTAAATTGAAGTAAGTAGGAATTTCCTCGGAAGAAATACATATTGGATATGTAATAATATGATAACGAAATAAAAGCAAAGCTAGACAATGGAAATAGAGAGCCTTCAGCACCGTGTGTGTATTATCATGAGCACCCCAAATTAAATACTCCAGCTATATCATACACGTATAAAAACCAAATAGCACACACTTGTGACGTCACCCGGCGCCTTCCCCTTCTCTCCCATCCCTCAACCACTCAGAATCCTGGGGCCCGTTTCACAAAGCATTTAAAATAAGTGACAAATCTGCTGATAACTAATCAGAGGCAAGGATTTCATTAGCTTATAACAATAACTGTCATTTGTCACTGATGACAAGTATTGTGAAACGCCCCCTGTACCCACCACTGCCTTATACAATGCCCATGCATGCAGACACCGAGTTCCTTGATGAAAGTCGGACCTTTTTATTCTTCTTTCACTCGAGGGGATTTGAAACCACCTAATTATAAGCAAGCGGAAGGTTAACTTCATGCACCATTGCAGATAACAATTATAACAATTGAGCAGAAAAGTGCAGTCATTTTACTAAACGATGCACTTATGGGCCTCGGCATTTCGAGAATATATCGTAACAGGGTCAAGGCTCTCAAACTCACCGTCGAGCATAGATACGATGATGGAAGTAGACTATAGTGAGGTCGAATAACAAAATATTTTTAATGAATATACACGTATAACTATTACTTACGGCACAATATCAACTCGCCAATGGTTTTATAAGAATGAAATTGACAAAAAAATTGTATCGCATCGTTATCAAAATAGTTTATGTTACGACGACTGATAGCTAGGGAAAGTAATAGTATGAGGAGTAGCAATAGTAGTAGTAGTAGTATTATTAGTAGTAATATTAGTAGTAGTAGTAGTAGTAGTAGTAGTATTAGTAGTAGTAGTGATAGTAGAAGTATTATTATTATTATTAGTAGTAGTAGTAGTAGTAGTAGCACTAGTAGTAGTAGTAGTAGTAGTAGTAGTAGTATTAGTAGTAGTAGTGATAGTAGTAGTAGTAGTGATAGTAGAAGTATTAGTAGTAGTAGTAGTAGTAGTAGTAGTAGTAGTAGTAGTTGTAGTAGTAGTAATAGTAAGTGTAGTAGTAGTAGTAGTAGTAGTAGTTGTAGAAGTAGTAGTAGTAGAAGTAGTAGTAGTAGAAGTAGTAGTAACAATAGTAGTAGTAGTAGTAGTAGTAGTAGTAGTAGTAGTAGTAGTAGTAGTAGTAGTAACAATAGTAGTAGTAGTAGTAGTAGTAGTGGTAGCAGGCGCGTACGCAGGATTTTTTCAAGGGGTGGGGGGTTTTAGGTTTTTTTTTTTGGGGGGGTTTATATACATAAAAATACCGAAGGGGGGGTTAACCCCCCAAACCCCCCCCCCCCCCCCCCCCTGCGTACGCGCCTGAGTGGTAGTAGTAGTAGTAAATGGTGGTAGTACTAGTAGTAGATGGTGGTAGTACTACTACTAGAAGTAGACGGTGGTAGTACTACTACTACTTTTAGTAGTAGTAGTAGCAGTAGTAATAGTAATTGTAGTAGTAGTAGTAGTAGTAGTAATAGCAGTAGTAGTAGTAGTAATAGTAGTAGATGGTGGTAGTAGTAAGTAACAGAAGCAAGTTCTATGCTTTTCCGATAGACCGACTTGAAATATCAGTGATATATGAGGAGAGTGCTGATAGCAATCGGTGACATGCGATTTAAGTGGCACCACAAGGATGAAAGAATACGCGAGGAAAAAATCCGCCAGCACTTTAATGTTACAATATTAACCTATATAGCAATGACCTTGTTATGTCATATTTCTTGGGCATCGATTTCATCATTAATGAATTTGCAATTATAATCTGGCACACTCACACTAAATCAAATGATCGAAAATCACGAGTTAATGAGAGTGAACTGACAATATGCAATTACATAAAAGTAAAGACCGGTAGTGGTAAATTGCGGTTCACGGGGCCCCTTTGGTCGAGCAGTTTTTATATGTGAAAGGGCTACCCTGTCAACAACAAAAAACGGCTAATAAAAATGAATAAGGGTTTTGGGTGCAACATATCCATTCAATTTTGTTTAATAACTGAAAGGGCTACCCTGTCAAAATAAAACGACAAATACAAATAAATAAAGGGTTTTGGGTGCAACGTTTCCATTCAATATTGTTCAATAACTGAAAGGGCTACCCGGTCAAAATAAAACGACAGATAAAATAAATAAAGGGTTTTGGGTGCAACATATCCATTCAATATTGTTTAATAACTGAAAGGGCTACCCTGTCAAAATAAAACGACAAATACAAATAAATAAAGGGTTTTGGGTGCAACATATCCATTCAATATTGTTTAATAACTGAAAGGGCTAACCTGTCAAAATAAAACGATAAAAATAAAAACAAATAAAGGGTTTCGGGTGCAACATATCCATTCAATATTGTTTAAATATTGCCTTCAGAGGTTGAAATGGCAATACTTCAACCTAAATTCGCAAAAAAGCAGAAATATAAGCCCAAATATTCAATGTTGAAGTGCATTCGCGATATTTATCCAGGCCGGATGGATATGATAATTTTCTTCTTTTTTCCTTGTTTTCTCTTCTTCTTCATTTTTTTTTTTTTTTTACCTTTTCCTTTGTTTGTTCGTTCTATGTTGGTGTGTGTTCTTGTATACTGCTGTACTTGTTATCTGTTTGAGTGTTGTGTGAAGCGGGGGGTAGTAGATGTACTCTAGCTCTTTCTCTTTTTATTTTTATCATAACCCTTCTTTTTTCTCTGAAGGAAATTTAAGAGAAAAAAATATTGTGGAAAAGAAAAGAAATAATTTGAAATTTATACTCCAGCTGGTCGAGGAAATAGTACATACTTTATTAGCGATTTGTTTAAAATGTGAAAATAAAATTTTGTTTATGTGAATATTTTTCATCTGGAAATGTGTAACTTTACTTGTAACCGTGTATGGAAATGTAAAAGTTCACTTGCAAATTAATTTAGACCTACATGTATGTGAAGATTATTTTATTATTTTGTATACAATTTTATAACTTATGTACCATTTTCTTTATGAGAAAAGAGAATAAAAACCTATGAAAACAAAAAAAGATATCAATCAGTAGGCGGTTTCCCGGCAAAATTTGTAAAATTAGTAAAAACACATTTTTTCACATGATTGGTAATAAGAGCTTCCATTTTATTTTTTGAGAGGGGGCGTTTCCCAAACTGGTGTATACCTTTAATATAATACATACATTCCTCTATTAAATGAGACAGGGGCCCGTTTCATAAAACTTGTGACCTATACCGACTGCTAAATTTCAATGACAAATTTACTCTCAGCCAATCAGATGCCTTGATTTCATCAGCTTATAACTTTAGCTTGTAAATTGTAATTGATATCAAGTTTTATGAAACAAGGCCCTGGAGTATTACTACGTTAACTCATTACTTATTAAGGGTCGTTTCAACAGTACCAATACTGCTCTTCCTGAGGGCCCGCACCCCTAGCATTATACCAGGTATCTATTTGATACATGAGGGTCAATAGAGACAAATTTAGGCCAAGGATCTTGTCCAAAGATGTTATGTAAGCATCGAGCAAGGCCACGAGTCTTCAACAATACACAGCGTAGCGTGAGTCCATTAATTGAGGGGGACACTAAAAAGATTGGGGGCGAACCTGCAGTAATTTGACAAATAATTGTTTGCGAGTTCAATAAAATACAATAAAGAAAAAAGGGGAAAAGAGAGAAAAAGAAATACACTAGAACGAAGAGGAGTAACGAGCCAATAAATTGCAGAGTATGCACCTATTTCCACCACACGTTTGCACATTCGCCTTCTACCTTCCCCCTTTCTCGTTCTTTATTTTTATTGTATTTGTTTCACCATATTCGATAGGACGGGGTGTCTCCATGCCTCCCTTAAGCTACGCCACAGATAGAACACTACAGTACTCCAACATTAACCTGCTCAAAACTATAATCATGATAATTTGGGCTTTAATATTTAAACAAATGAAGACAACGTGTGAACAATGCCTGAATAAGTTGCTACCTCCCCTTACATGCGCGGAGGCGCGATAGCTCAGTCGGTATAGAGCAGTGATCTCGTAATCCGATGACCCGGGTTCGAAACCAAGTCGATGCGCTAGAGCTCTTTGTAAAATGTACTCTGTCCCTTTTGCAGCCAACCTCAGATTCTGTAGAACTTTGCAGGAATTATGAATATGTCATGTATGTCCTATCTGTGAAATTTAAACGTTAGCAGTGTCCTCATATTCAAATTATGCAAGGAAACCCGTTTACTTGCTAGACTTCACTGTCAGACACTATTGAATGACTGACTTGATTTGACAACTAATAGTCATTATTTTCCCACTTGAAGACATTTTCAAGCCCCACCTTTTTTAGGGAAGTTCTAAATAAGTATTATCTTTCAAATGCAGTTGGAATTTAACTTTTTCATTTTTTGGGCCTGCAAATGGGACATAGTACCTTTAAGGCATTAATCCTCATTACCAGGCCCCTCGGAGAGGACCTAAAGCCATCGGCCGTCTGGTTGCTTACTTACAAGCATTTATGCTTTGTTAGCAGTCAGGTAAGAATAACCACCTTCAACATTATTATCTATTACAATCATGTGTTGAAAAACAGGACACCAGGAAGTTGAGAGTTTCCTGCAGAAACAAGGCAAAATGATACAATTCCAATACCTGCAAAAATCATTATAAATCCCAGGCATATTGTCCTAAGTGCAGATATACCTAGATATACTGGTATGTCATGTCAGTTTAGTGAAATATTATACATCTAAATTGACGGACAAGCTAATTACATTTCTTGTACATACTGAGCCAAAGCTTTTTTTTCTTCTTTTTTTAATAAATATAATTTGTATTATTATTATTATTTTTAAATAACTTATTTCCTTTTTACAATCAAATAAAACCCCAAATACGTGTATATCTGTTCAATAGATCGTAACTGATTGTTATTCTTTGTGCTAAGCTCACCATTGAACATTTGTTTTTATAATTTTATTGTGAAAAAAGGGTTCAAACGTCACTTTTAATCTTTATCATTGTTGGAGTATTAGTTTTCCAGACTACAGTGTATGTATCTCACGAGTCACTACCAATTTTTAGAAAATATATCTTATAAACTACAATCCTTTTGAGAGTTAATACTTATATCAGTTCGAGTAGAAATTTATTTTCCACCGGAGCATGAAGCAACACCACAGCATTTAATTTAATTTATTATGTCCCTTAGGATAATTGTTCATATTTACAATTACAATATTGCTTCACAGTAATTTCACAAGTACACACAATGACAATCATAAGTACTTAATTAAATGCATGTGAATTGTATATTTTTTCTCACAATAAACACATACATTATGTTTGTCTGAATTTTGTTCAAACTCGTTGGTATTCAAGGACAAACAAACTATTCCATTATAACTTAAACGAATACAGTAGGCAAACAAATGTGTGTTATGTGTTCGATAGCGTGTATAATGCTCAAATTATGTAAAACATTTACGAATATGTTTTTCATAACGTTTGACTGAATGCGTATACAATGGCGTTGGAGTAATATGCCCAATGTACCGAGCACTCATTATTTTGTAATAGATTTAACAGAATGTTCTGGGGACCGTGGTGTAAATTCTTCTTTGTGATTTTTGTTTAGATTTTTTTTTTTTTTTTTTTTGGGGGGGGGGGCACTATACTGTCATGGGGGGGGGGGGTGGTCGGTCTTACGAATTATGTGAAATGCTTGCAAAACATTTACGAATATGTTTTTCATTACGTTTGACTGAATGCGTATACAATGGCGTTGGAGTAATTTGCCTAATGTACCGAACACTCAATAGATTAAACAGAATGTTCTGGGGCTCGTGGTGGAAATTACTCTTTTAAAATACAACTATAAAGTATCTAAAGCTAGTCAACGCATGGCCCCCAAAAAGAAGAAAATGTGACATGCTTTTCGATAAAATTATATAAGAATAACGAGCAAGAGTAGTATAAACACTAGTAAGTTATGTTCTTATACGACACACGTATCTAAGACTTGTGAACATCATTTTGACATCAAAAGTATCATGCTACTTTATAATTTTTCTCATTTAAGCTGTAACAGGGAAATAATACAATCGTATATTTAGATCTAATTATAAATGTGGTTGGTATAACGCATTATACAACCAGATGGATAAGATAGATACAATCGGGAGACTAGACTATAGACAAGACGGGGGAAAAAGAATTAAAATATGAGAAATAATAATAGACGACAGCACATCGACAATAGGCACACCACACCACGGGCACAAAACAACAGGGGGGGGGGGGGGGAATAAAAGGCTGACAATCTGAAAACGAGCGTTTCGTCAATCAATAAAGAAAATACAGAGTGAAACCTGCCGTGGTAATTGAAAGATTATTTTTGTTGGAGAAATCATTGATTTTATGACAGTCGAGAATGATTTTGTATCAGGAAATTTCTTTTGTGTGTTTGTTTTCAAATACTTCTTTTCTATCAAGGTAATGATGTGTGCTAACTGATTCCAAGATTGTGTACTATCTAAATGCACAGGTGCAGTGGATATCCACTCTTTTCCGAGTTGGTAAAGCCTTCTCGTCAAAATAAAAGCCGAATCGGCTTCAAATCGTAGACAATCGCACTACCGGTATGACGTCACTACGAATATGAGCCGATTTATGTTTTCCTCCTCCCCGAAAAAAAATAGATTACATTAATCATGACCTGTCTATATTCAGATCCTCGGCCATTCAGATTTTACCAGTCTAAATGCTCATATGAAATGCTATTGCAAATTCTTACAAAATGGGATCGACACTCCATTGCCATTGAAGTGGATTCCACTCTAATTTTGGAAAGATTCACTCCCAAAACGACCTCTTATGACTCCTAAAAGAGTGGATTTTCACTCTAGACATTTCATTTCCTCCAAACTTTACCTTGACAGATGAAACTTTAACGATTTATATACAATTATATGCCAATCCCAACAATAATTTAAAAAACACAATTTTGTCAACGCCCCCAAAAGTGGAATTGTACTTAAAGCACTTCGAATCTGTACGATATATTATATGTACATCATTTATTCAGTTGTGAATACATGATAAAATTCAGTATACTTAGAAACATATAGGAAGAAATATAACCTTATTTTAAACAGTTTTAAACAGAACTGGCCAAGGCTACAAGATGAGCCCTGACAATAAAATACAAGTAAACAAAAATATAAAGCAATTTGTATAGCAGAAGCAAGCAAGTTATGTAGCAGAATTTCGAAAGTTATAGTTTCATGAGGAATCTCCAAGTGGGTATATTCATACTACATATTGACAGAATAAAGAAAAATATCATTGATCTTAAAGTAGTCTATACTCACTCATTAAAGTCTGGAAGTCATACAAATGAGAAAACGTTTACATAAATGAAACGAAGAGCGAAGGGTGCCTCCTACAAGTATGTAATGTGAGCAACGGAAGTATAAGTACTGGTGCACTTTTAGTACGCCGGACTATATATTGTAATACTAATAGCGAATACCTTGCATGACTAACTCTCACCTTTACGTCACAATGGATACGAAATGCGAGTTGTAAAGAAAGCTGATTGTTAGCGCGATTTGGTATTTTCCAAAAGTCGGGTCAATAGAATACCTACCTAGGCCAAACTATATTAAACTCATGCAACACATCGCTCTATACTCAAGGTGATTCGGGAAGCTGATATTCCTATGTTATGGCACCTATTTGTTAGAATCGAAACCACAAAAAACTCTTTGAAGTGGATCTATTGAATATGATCACAAAGCGTGCGTATAAATACCCAAACGTCTACTACTGTGTATGTCTATGTGCCCCCGTTTACAAAAGTGCAACATGTACAGTCAAATTGTTGATACCCGTTGTAAATGTTGTTGTGGTTTTGTGCTTTTCCTAACTCAATAACGAAAGATGAACTGGTTGAATTAGGGCTTTGATAATGTCACATCCATAAATCGGTACAAATCAATTTTTCACATACAACAATACTCTCACAGGACCTTGGTTTATGAGTTCCACGCACTTTTGACAAGATCGTTTTAGCACATGCCGTAATTGGAGAAAATAAAGTTATTCTTGGAACTTTATTGTGCTACCAGGATATAACTTCCGACATGATTTATTATAACAAAATATGTTTGCTGCATATAAATCTGATAAATTAGATGTTTCGTTTGCGACAAGCTGCAGAGAGTAGAGAATTTGGATTTTAACCCTAAATGACCAAGTAATTTTGGTGTTGGCTCCGAAAGAACATTAGTTTGTTAAAAGCATTGTTTAACAATGTTTCCATGCAGTTTTACCAATCTGAGATGCATGGCCTTACGTGTTATCAGTGTCTGTGTTATGGTGAAATATCGAAGCCTTAACAAAATTGCGCTTTCAAAATTAACATGAAGTGCCTCAAAAGAGCAACAAATCTTTGAGTGACCGGTTTTACCATCCTCATTTTCTCCAATAGACTGTGTAGTGGTATAAACACAATCATACAAATCTTGATAATCAGACAGGCGATCGGCTTGTAAAAGTCATAGGATGATTCCTGACTGACCTAAAGTTTGTATTTATGATTGCAGCATAAGCTAAATCCAGGATTATGTTTAGAGTCTGAGACAAAGATACCCAATCCCTTTAAGGAATCAGAAGGGCTTTAAAGGGGAAGTCCACCCTGAAATTAAGTTAGTTTTAATAGGAGTAGAAAAATGAGAGAAACAAGTCGGTGAAAGTTTGAGCAAATTCCGATTAAAAATAAGGAAGTTAGGATTTTTGAAGTTGTGATCAATCAAACACAAATTGGCAACTCTATGACGTAAAATGCGAGCTCAACTTCCATTTGCTTAGTACTAAAAAAATCTAAAATTTTCATTTTCCCTCAAGAAAAAGTTCAACCATACATGCACCCTAAATATAATAATTGCAAATATGTTTCTATACTCCCCCTGCAAGGAACAAATATATATTCCGTCATCAATAACGAAGAAAACATGATTTTATGGAATATTATGCACAAAGCAAACGAAGGAGAGCTCGTATAATAAGTCACAGAGTTGCCAATTTGTATTTGATTGATCACAACTTCAATAATTCATAACTTTCTTATTTTCATTCAGAATTTGCTCAAACTTTCACTCACCTGATTTTCTTATTATTCTGCCTCTATCGAAACAAACTTATTTTGGGGTGGACTTTCCCTTTAACTATGTGCTTAAGTATCTGAGTTCAACGCCCGTTAGGCTCCGAAGGAGACTCGATCTGTCGTTTTATGTTGGTCCAAGAAGCTTAGCTTTTCCTTGGTTGGTCATAAAGCATAAAGCCAGTACATGCACTATATTTTATTTAACTGATATCTCTTTTTTTTTCCTTGGAGTGTGGCTATAGCCACCATGCGATCGGAAAGTCTGTATCCGTATTCCAAGGAATAATCCTAATTTAACCCTTACTGTACTGGGGGGGGGGGCCTGGGAGGCCCCCCCCCCTCGACATTTTCGGAGATTGCGCCGCAACCGCTTGGAATTTCGAATTGTCGTTTCATGACTTTTTTCCCTCAAGTCTTACGCACATTTTGATACCATTTTCGTCGAAATCGGATATACCTGTAAGGCGTTACATAACAATTAGTATGCGCATGTCATCAAAAAAACAAACAAAAAATAAAAATCGCGTCAAAATTTGCATAAATTATCATTATTAATTACATTAAAATAACTTTTTTGTGTTAAAAAAGAAGTTTCATATGAATAATGAGTTTCCACATTCAAAAAGTGGAGTTTGACACGTTTTCTGTAAAATGCATAAAATTAGCGATTTTGCATAATTAATTAGGCTAACGACAAAAATTTGCATATTCGGAAAAAAATAATTATACCATCTTGTTCCTTACGTAGATATATACAAACATGCAAATTTTCGTGTTCATCGGACAATCGACGGCCGAGATCATAGGGGGGGGGGGGCCTCCCAGGCCCCCCCCCCCCCCCCCCCAGTCAGTGGGTGCTCAAAATAGCCCAGTACAGTAAGGGTTAACCATAGAGATATATAATTAAAGTGTTAGTAGTATATATCTCTATGGGGTTAACAGACTATCGTACCCCCAAGGCCAACGGCTCCACCATAAAATGTGACGTCACAATACAATACTGTCCATGCGCAGAATAACGCCTTTGTTCCTCCGTCTCACCCGATGACGAAAATAACTCTTAGTACATCACATTAGCATACATTCTATCTTGTTGTATAGCTAAGTGAAAATAAAACACACTTCTTTTTCTTGATGATACTTCTCAACGTTCCATCAGGAGAAAAAAGGCTAGTAGGGTTTGGGAGTGCGCACTATATATTTAGTTATTATTGAATTTTAGATTGGTTTCGGAAGAACTTTGTTGCTTGAAGTTTAAATTTGTTTTTCTGTTGTACTCTAGGGTGGTATAGAGTCATGTACAATATTATCCAACCAATTTTATGGATAACTGCCGGGTATATATCGCAGGTCCATCTATCAGGACCAACATTATTTTGATCTAAAAATAATTATAGTCTTCGCCGGGCCCGTATTTTACTAAAATGTAATTCCGGCGCTGCGTTAACTTTGTAATCTTTTGTTCTAAATCGGGTTCAAGAACTAAGTCCGAAGTTTAAGTTATCCGTTGTTAAACTTGATCACATACAGTGTCGGGTTTAACTGAATCAGTTAACATCATTTATTAGATTTCGTATTATTTCACTATCAAATAAACATATTCGCCTTCTCAGTAAAAGCTGTTAAATAACTCGTTCAATAACTAAATTTGCAACGCGGATCTAATTTCCTTTCGTGTGATTATAATTTACGAAGAATTGTTTTATGTTGCAATATTTGTATTATGTGAAATATGAAAACAAATAAACTGAAAATGAAACTGGTTGGTAGAATGCAGACCTTGGAAATGTTGTTATCGAAAACATGTGACTGAAGTTTTAACAGATGTAATCACCTTGCTACTCGATATAACCACTGATCTCTATCAGATCAGGTATGCTAAATATTTCATTTTCTTTTCACCACAACTCTGGGAACACCACTGATATTACGGTAACAATGGCCAGGAAACTATATGGAATGGTTCACTAATGAAAAGGAAACGATAAATACACACACTCAACATGTACATCAGTGCATTGTGATGAATTAATGGGCGAAATCACGATATTTTACCTTCAGATTTTTTTTCTGAGAAGAAAAAGGAGCAAAAGCAACAACAGCAGCAAAATTCATCATATTTTAAACTTTAATATAATATGTAACTTCAGTTTTCAGCGCTTTGTGGGGGCAGAAATACAAGGGGAAAAAACATAATAGGTGGGGTCATTTTATGTTGTGCCCTTTTCTAGGTAGTGATGGGCGCATCCCCCGTCCGCCCCCTATAGATTTCCGCACATGGGAGTATCCATAACTGAAGTGTATCACTAAAGATATCTCTTAACACAGAAAGTTCCCTTTTAGAATTCATTAAGCAATATTTTTTTCATCCATGATAGAAATAAACGAGTCGAAGTGCTGGTAACATGGGCATACCTAAGATCCAGTTAGTGATGCGGTACATCAGATTGTTAATAAAACATACATTTCTAAACTTCTCAGTCTTAATTTGATTTTCTTTTCCTTCTTCTATTTACATAGTGCAAATACCTTTAATAAATGACTTTTCCCCCATTAAGGTTCGATCCGTTGTTTCCACCAGTTTAAAAGTTTTTTAATCTTACTGAGAATGTCCTTATCATTCATATTTTCCTTCATGTTGACGTCTAAGGAAAAATATATACCTGATATCTTTACAAAATCTCTCTTCTTCCCGAATGGGAGTTGACTTTCAATTTTTGCAGATTAACCAAAGGCAAGATAGGCCTATACGTTTTTTTTCTTTTCCAGAGGCTTTATACAAAATATTGAAAATGTCTTTTAATCTGCATATTGATTTTACGTCTCGTACACAAATTGTAATATCATCAGCATAATTATATGATATTTAACTTAACACGATAGCATCTGATTGCGAAAAAAAATCAATCTAAAACAGGCTCAGTAGCATTGTGCATTACCTTTTGTAGTGTGCACACACTGCAGTGATAACGCAACCCGAACATGAATGATTCTATATAATGGGATATACAATAGGGTATCGAAATTGTTGATTTTCGAAAATAGTTATGATCATCTTACAGGAAACGGTTTTGCAGCTAAAATTCACAAATTGACTAGTACTTTGAAAAGGGAAGGAAAAAGACGTGGATCGTTTCGAGAAAACCTACCCACCAAACTAAATCGACTCTGACGAACGAAACACACACTGCACAAAATGTTCAATACTCGCTATAAATCTCGCTACACGAAACTGTAAAAGCATGTAAATAAATGAGTACTTCTTTCAAAAGAAAGGAAAAAGACGAGGATCGTTTCATGAAAACCTACTCACCAAATTATATCGACTCGATCTGACAAACGAAACACACACGGCACAAAATGTTGAAAACTCGCAAGAAATCTCGTTACACGAAAATGTAAAAAACATGTAAAAAAATGATTAGTACTTTGAAAAGGAAAGGAAAAAGACGAGGATCGTTTCGAGAAAACCTACCCACCAGACTAAATCGACTCTGACGAACGAATTACACACACGGCACAAAATGTTGAAAACTCGCAATAAATCTCGTTACACGAAAATGTAAAAAGCATGTACAAAAAATGATTAGTACTTTGAAAAGGAAAGGGAAAAGACGAGGATCGTTTCGAGAAAACCTACTCACCAAAATGATATCGACTCTGACGAACAAAACACACACGGCACAAAATGCTGAAAACTCGCAAGTAATCTCGTTATACATGCACGAAACTGTATCAGTATGTGGCTCTATTAATAAAGAAAGTAGAGTGGCTAATAAAGCTTTATATCTCGAAACCTGACAGAGACGAATATTATGGTTAGAAAGAAGCGGGTAATTGCTTATAATTATGGTACCCGTGTTTAATTTCATCATGTGATTATGCAGGTGTTATATTACTCCGTCTAGTAGTATGCTATAGGCAGCGGCGTAGAAAAGGCACAGTCCCTTTTTTTTGGGGGGGGGGGATGGGACTATACTCTCATGGGGGGGGGGGGGTCTTACTAGAGGAACTATGGACTTCAAATGAAAATGAAAATATGGAAGGGTGGAATCATGTACTTTTCTCGTTGCCTTCCCCTCCTTTAATTTGTTCTCTCTCTCTTTCTCTGTTCCGTTCTTTCTTCTTTATGTCAATCGATTAAGCGTAAAAAGAAAAATAAATCCATATGAACGAATCAAACTTTAATTAAAAAGTGTTTAAGGACCTTGCATCGTGTTAAATCTGTCCATCCTTAAAGGAAACCGAACCCCAAGTAATAACTTTACTTATTCTCAGAGATTTATTATGTTATTACCCATACATCTACATGATTCCCCACCAAAGTGTATAAAGCAAAAATAAAGTACAGTTTCTCAGCACGACATGGGCATCGCCATTTTCTTGATAATGTGACGTACTATGCGAAGTCGTTTATCAAGTAAATGTATTCAAATTTATGGATGCTTCTTTCCCAGACGTGTGTGGTGATGAAGCATTTCATTCACCTGCTATTATCCTTTGTACTATACTTGCCAGAACGCAAATTGGATAAATTAGTTAGTGCTCTTCTGGGTTGAAGGTTTCTCATAAATGAAATAGATTTGTCAACTGCTATAGTGTAGTATTTATAAATGAATTTGTTACAATTGTGCCCCTGTTATTAATTTTTCACCTAATTTAATTTCTATCATCTCAGTTGTTTTTTTTTTTCATCGAAAAGTAAGGTTTCGTTATTGATTTAAAAATTCTTTCCAACTAAAGCTTGGTGCATGATACATGTACAACTTCAACAGATACGTCACATTTTTAAGAAAATGGCTGCGCCCATGTCATGCTGACAGGCATTACATCATGCCAGGAATATCTTAATTTATATATATCTTGTACATTTTCGTAAGGAATATTGTACATGAAAGGGCAGGAATAAATCTAATTTTTCAGAATACCTACACTTATTCTTTGGGTTTAGGTTTCCTTTAATTACTCGGATGAGAGTGATGTATCAAACACGCGATGTATCAAACACGCTTTTGACCATTGTTACTTTCGTGCCTCAGACCTAGTGCCCGGTTGAGTTGATTACGTAATGTGGGGTATTTTTTGGTGTAGCATTGAAAACAATGCAAATGAGACTGCCCAAAACAAATCGGTAGTGACTGTTTCGTTGTAGTTTAATTATTATACATTACATACACTCGACTTTTTAACATTTTCTTGGCCTGCATGGCTGGTTTTGTTTTGTCAATACATACACAAAAATGCTTGAATAAGCATTATGGCGATGTAAATGCCCTATTTGGTATGCATTCTTAAATTGTGTTTTAGGCCATTGTTATTTTCGTGCCTCCGACCTAGTGCCTGGTTAAGTTGATTATGTAATGCGGGGAAATTTTTTGGTGTATATAGCATTGAAAACTTTGCAAATGAGACTGCCCAAAGCAAATCGGTAGTGACTGTTTCATTGTAGTTTAATTATTATACATTACATACACTCGACTTTTTAACATTTTTTGGCCTGCATGGCTGATTTTGTTTTTGCCAATACATACACAAAAATGCTTGAATAAGCATTATGGAGATGTAAATGCCCTTTTTGGTGTGCATTCTTAGATTGTGCTTTTGACCATTGTTACTTTCGTGCCTCCGACCTAGTGCCCGGTTGAGTTGATTACGTAATGTGGGGTATTTTTTGGTGTAGCATTGAAAACAATGCAAATGAGACTGCTCAAAACAAATCGGTAGTGACTGTTTCGTTATAGTTTAATTATTATACATTACATTCGACTTTTTAACATTTTCTTGGCCTGCATGGCTGGTTTTGTTTTGTCAATACATACACAAAAATGCTTGAATAAGCATTATGGCGATGTAAATGCCCTATTTGGTATGCATTCTTAAATTGTGTTTTAGGCCATTGTTACTTTCGTGCCTCCGACCTAGTGCCCGGTTAAGTTGATTGTGTAATGCGGGGAAATTTGTTGGTGTAGCATTGAAAACTTTGCAAATGAGACTGCCCAAAGCAAATCGGTAGTGACTGTTTCATTGTAGTTTAATTATTATACATTACATACACTCGACTTTTTAACATTTTTGGCCTGCATGGCTGATTTTGTTTTTGCCAATACATACACAAAAATGCTTGAATAAGCAATATGGGGGATGTAAATGCCCTTTTTGGTGTGCATTCTTAAATTGTGCTTTTGACCATTGTTACTTTCGTGCCTCCGACCTAGTGCCCGGTTGAGTTGATTACGTAATGTGGGGTATTTTTTGGTGTAGCATTGAAAACTATGCAAATGAGACTGCCCAAAACAAATCGGTAGTGACTGTTTCGTTGTAGTTTAATTATTATACATTACATACACTCGACTTTTTAACATTTTCTTGGCCTGCATGGCTGGTTTTGTTTTGTCAATACATACACAAAAATGCTTGAATAAGCATTATGGCGATGTAAATGCCCTATTTGGTGTGCATTCTTAAATTGTGTTTTAGGCCATTGTTACTTTCGTGCCTCCGACCTAGTGCCCGGTTAAGTTGATTATGGAATGCGGGGTAATTTTTTGGTGTAGCATTGAAAACTTTGCAAATGAGACTGCCCAAAGCATATCGGTAGTGACTGTTTCATTGTAGTTTAATTATTATACATTACATACACTCGACTTTTTAACATTTTTTGGCCTGCATGGCTGATTTAGTTTTTGCCAATACATACACAAAAATGCTTGAATAAGCATTATGTCGATGTAAATGCCCTTTTCAGTATGCATTCTTAAATTGTGCTTTTGACCATTGTTACTTTCGTGCCTCCGACCTAGTGCCCGGTTAAGTTGATTATGTAATGCGGGGTATTTTTTTGGTGTAGCATTGAAAATTTTGCAAATGAGACTGCCCAAAGCAAATCGGTAGTGACTGTTTTATTGTAGTTTAATTATTATACATTACATACACTCGACTTTTTAACATTTTTTGGCCTGCATGGCTGGTTTTGTTTTGTCAATACATACACAAAAATGCTTGAATAAGCATTATGGCGATGTCAATGTCCCATTTGGTCTGTATTCTTAAAGTGTGTCTTTGGCCATTGCTACCTTCGTGCCTCCGACCTAGTGCCCGGTTGAGTTAATTATGAAATGCGGGATAATTTTTGTAGCATTGAGTAATTTTGCAAATGAGACTGCCCAAAACAAATCGTTAGTGACTGTTTCATTGTAGTTTAATTATTATACATTACATATATCGACTTTTAACTTGAATGCCTGGCCGAGTTTCGACTGATTTTTATTTGTTACTATTGGGCAATTTTGGCCATCAATACCATGCTCAGTGTTCATTATATCATTGTCGATTTCACGAAACTAGTGTACTATCGCTTGTTTTTTGTTGATGGTTTTTCTTGTTTTAAACGTAGTGCGTGGCGACCATGTCTGTGGGCGTGGCCCGCGGTTCACGGTTAGATGATCAGCGACCCTCACCCGCTGGACTGGTTGCCATGCCGGTTGTCAGGGAGGGACCAACGAGTAGCGTTTGCGCTGCTCTGGCGTTTCGTTGCCTGGTCTGGTGGCTGGCGTATCGTTGGTATTTCGCGCTCCATGATGACGTGATTTAATGTTATCATGTGGCGCGGTCTCTCCGCGGTATGCTGGTTCGCCGGTGTCTGGCGGTGTTTCGTCGGTGTGACGTGGATCGGCATGATATATGTTAATTCATTTTATTTCAACTTAACTATTGCTTATTTGTATTAGTTATGCTAAAGCCAAGGTATTATCATACCCCCCTGTAAATCCCTATTCTCATGTCAATCATAATCCAGTCCTTAATGCTGAACGTTGTTTCTTTCTCACCCCCTTAGGTATAGCACATAGGCTTACCCACCTTTCTCTGTAACTTAAAGGTAGTACGTTTCGAAAACAATTCATCACTGTAAATTTAAACGATAACAATACTAAAAAAAAAATAATAATAATAAAACTTTCTTAAATTACAAATTTCTAAGTTTTTTTTATATTTTTAATTAATGACCACGTTTGAACGCTGTCACCGGCCCCGAGTCTGTCTGATAGTCACGCACAAGTGAACATCATGTACACCCCCCTGATTTTGTTGTTTTTTGCCGACACCCATTATAAATGCACTTCCACTCTTACACGCACATGCACGCACCAAACACATAGTATTAATTTATACTGGTCGCAATACCACATTTGTAATCTTAATGGCTTTAAATGATATTCTGAATAATCAAGTTTATACACCCCAGAGTAAATATTATACTACTAGTGAATTTAATTCAATTTTTAATTCAACGGGACCCAATAATAACCTTCACTGCTTTAGTTTATTAAACATCAATATTCGAAGCTTACAAAAGAATTTCGATAATTTTGAAGAATTTTATCTATCCTAAACACATTTTCATTTTCTTTGATAGGACTTACCGAAACCTGGTTACACTCAACTTCTCCTCCAATATTCAACATTGAGAATTATGAATTTATTCATTCAGACCGTAAAAACGGAAAGGGGGGAGGTGTCGCTTTTTATTCTCGTAATGATGTACAATTTAAAATAAGACATGATATTCAACTGGAAGGAATAGAAACATTATTTTTAGAAATTATTGATGATAAACATAAGAATAGAATCGTTGGGGTAATGTACAGACCACCTAACAATGTAGCCGACACATTTTTTGATGAATTAGAATCATGCCTTGAATTTATTTCTAGAGAAAATAAAGATGTATATATTATGGGAGACTTTAATATCGATATATCCTTACCTTTTACCGTTCTTGGCCAACACTTCACTAATTTATTATCTTCATTTTTTTTTAAACCTCTCATTAATAAACCAACTAGGATTACAAACTTAACACATACTATAATTGATAATATTTCTCAAACGTATTAGATAATAAACAGAATGGAATAATATATTATGATATTTCAGACCATTTACCAATATTTACGATAGGTCCTAATGATAAACACCTACAAATTCCCAATAAAGAACATACAACACGACGTAAAGAAACCAAACGTAATATTGAATCCTTAAAAATAGACTTGAGTCAAGAAGATTGGTATGATATTTATTTTGAAAGAGATGTGAACAGTTCATATGAAAAATTTATAAACAAACTTCTTTGTCATTATAATAAAAATGTGCCCCTCTCAAGAATTAAGTCAAATAAAAAGAAAAATAAACGACCATGGATTACTCAAGGTATACTTAAATCAATATCTACCCGAATTCGTTTATATAAAATCTCACTTCGATCACCTACAAATGAAAATCAAAATAAATATAAAAAGTACCGTAATAAATTGACTTCAATTATTCGTTTATCACGCAAATTATACTATGGTAATAAAATTGAAAATAATAAAGATAATAATCAATCATTATGGCAAACAGTTAATGACATTTTGGGGAAGAAAAAGGATACTCCAAATAATATTGAATTTAATGATAATGGGCATCACATAGACCAAAATGATGTTGCTGAGGCATTCAATAAATACTTTACTAATATTGGACCGGATTTAGCTTCCAAAATAATCAATGAAAAGAATGATTTTTTGAAATACTTAAATAATAACGTTAATCAATCCTTATTTTTTAATCCAACAAATATTCAAGAGATTTTAGAAATTGTTCGTTCATTAAAAAGCAGTAAATCTAGTGGCTACGATGAGCTAAGTGTATCTTTATTAAAACAAATAATTCACTTCATAGCTTCCCCGTTATCACATATCTTTAATTTATCTCTTTCCCAAGGGGTTTTTCCCGACCCACTAAAAGTTGCAAAATAATTC
>JAVYIG010012265.1:0-54824 GCA_035222895.1 Strongylocentrotus droebachiensis | reverse complement strand
GTCAAAATTTTCAATTGAAAGTTGAAATTGCAAATTTCTGTGGAACTTGCGTAGTTAGTAATACGTGGATTACGTCACGATTTCTCTTTATCAGGTGGGCTGTATATAATACAGAACACCTTATGTTTTCGTTAGAATATTTTTCTTAATTCTCGCCACTTTTTTGTTAGCAGGATAACTTGAAAATGGCTCAATCAATTGCCTTGAATTTGGCACACATATTTATTGGCATGAGGAAAGAGCACAATAAGGTTTTCAACCTTGACCTTGACTGATAACGTCATCTAGGCGCCATTTTGTGAAAATCAACATATGATCATATCTTCATAACGGAAAGTTTTTTCTCATTCATATTTATCATGATCAAGGTGAATATCAGTCCGGTCAATTTCAGGTCCAAAACGCGCGCGTACGCCATTATTAGCAATGGCATTTTATAAAGAGTCGCGCGCACGCGCATGCGCGCGCGTTTTCGTTTGTCACGGCCGAACGCAAAATAATTCCTCCCGGGTATCTTTTGACACAGTATTCCTCATATTTTTCCGAACAATTTGATACCATGTTTATCTCCTTACGACCATTATTAAGGGAATGAGCGTCCGTTCAAGATAAATGTCCGTGTGCGTGAACTCTTGTAATACATAGCATATATGGGCAACAACACGCCTATATAAAACCCTTATGGCTCTTTGGGATGCACGGGAACCCTCGATTTGTGTTCATATTCGGATAGAGTATGAGTGGGAGATGTGATTTCATGTCTCATTTGGCCATTAGGTATATCGTGTCATCATCATATTGACCTTGGAACTCAAATACGAATTTGCATATTATGACGTCAGCATATTTATGGAAAAATTGATTGTATCTCTGTAAACATTAATTGAATCTCTTCCTAATGTTGATATCTTGTAGTTGAGGCGATTGTCTACATGATCACTGCACATTAGTTTTCATTTGATGACGTCATCATAGTGAAAATTGCGAATTAAAGCTAACTGGACAGATTTTCTTAATTTGCGTGTTAAGCCTATGGGAGGTGCCAATTTCGTTCAAATCATGGATCTACATGACATCAATCTTTGAGCCCTATCTAGCTCATTTGTGCTCTATGTTCTCCCAAATTTTGGTATGTTATAGCTGAGACTATGGGCTATAAAAGTTGTGCCTTTTGTTTTTTAATCAGATGGTGGGATCATGTCAAAATTTTCAATTGAAAGTTGAAATTGCAAATTTCTGTGGAACTTTGCGTAGTTAGTAATACGTGGATTACGTCACGATTTCTCTTTATCAGGTGGGCTGTATATAATACAGAACACCTTATGTTTTCGTTAGAATATTTTTCTTAATTCTCGCCACTTTTTTGTTAGCAGGATAACTTGAAAATGGCTCAATCAATTGCCTTGAAATTTGGCACACATATTTATTGGCATGAGGAAAGAGCACAATAAGGTTTTCAACCTTGACCTTGACTGATAACGTCATCTAGGCGCCATTTTGTGAAAATCAACATATGATCATATCTTCATAACGGAAAGTTTTTTCTCATTCATATTTATCATGATCAAGGTGAATATCAGTCCGGTCAATTTCAGGTCCAAAAACGCGCGCGTACGCCATTATTAGCAATGGCATTTTATAAAGAGTCGCGCGCACGCGCATGCGCGCGCGTTTTCGTTTGTCACGGCCGAACGCAAAATAATCCTCCCGGGTATCTTTTGACACAGTATTCCTCATATTTTTCCGAACAATTTGATACCATGTTTATCTCCTTACGACCATTATTAAGGGAATGAGCGTCCGTTCAAGATAAATGTCCGTGTGCGTGAACTCTTGTAATACATAGCATATATGGGCAACAACACGCCTATATAAAACCCTTATGGCTCTTTGGGATGCACGGGAACCCTCGATTTGTGTTCATATTCGGATAGAGTATGAGTGGGAGATGTGATTTCATGTCTCATTTGGCCATTAGGTATATCGTGTCATCATCATATTGACCTTGGAACTCAAAATACGAATTTGCATATTATGACGTCAGCATATTTATGGAAAAATTGATTGTATCTCTGTAAACATTAATTGAATCTCTTCCTAATGTTGATATCTTGTAGTTGAGGCGATTGTCTACATGATCACTGCACATTAGTTTTCATTTTGATGACGTCATCATAGTGAAAATTGCGATTAAAGCTAACTGGACAGATTTTCTTAATTTGCGTGTTAAGCCTATGGGAGGTGCCAATTTCGTTCAAATCATGGATCTACATGACATCAATCTTTGAGCCCTATCTAGCTCATTTGTGCTCTATGTTCTCCCAAATTTTGGTATGTTATAGCTGAGACTATGGGCTATAAAAGTTGTGCCTTTTGTTTTTTAATCAGATGGTGGGATCATGTCAAAATTTTCAATTGAAAGTTGAAATTGCAAATTTCTGTGGAACTTTGCGTAGTTAGTAATACGTGGATTACGTCACGATTTCTCTTTATCAGGTGGGCTGTATATAATACAGAACACCTTATGTTTTCGTTAGAATATTTTTCTTAATTCTCGCCACTTTTTTGTTAGCAGGATAACTTGAAAATGGCTCAATCAATTGCCTTGAAATTTGGCACACATATTTATTGGCATGAGGAAAGAGCACAATAAGGTTTTCAACCTTGACCTTGACTGATAACGTCATCTAGGCGCCATTTTGTGAAAATCAACATATGATCATATCTTCATAACGGAAAGTTTTTTCTCATTCATATTTATCATGATCAAGGTGAATATCAGTCCGGTCAATTTCAGGTCCAAAAACGCGCGCGTACGCCATTATTAGCAATGGCATTTTATAAAGAGTCGCGCGCACGCGCATGCGCGCGCGTTTTCGTTTGTCACGGCCGAACGCAAAATAATTCCTCCCGGGTATCTTTTGACACAGTATTCCTCATATTTTTCCGAACAATTTGATACCATGTTTATCTCCTTACGACCATTATTAAGGGAATGAGCGTCCGTTCAAGATAAATGTCCGTGTGCGTGAACTCTTGTAATACATAGCATATATGGGCAACAACACGCCTATATAAAACCCTTATGGCTCTTTGGGATGCACGGGAACCCTCGATTTGTGTTCATATTCGGATAGAGTATGAGTGGGAGATGTGATTTCATGTCTCATTTGGCCATTAGGTATATCGTGTCATCATCATATTGACCTTGGAACTCAAAATACGAATTTGCATATTATGACGTCAGCATATTTATGAAAAATTGATTGTATCTCTGTAAACATTAATTGAATCTCTTCCTAATGTTGATATCTTGTAGTTGAGGCGATTGTCTACATGATCACTGCACATTAGTTTTCATTTTGATGACGTCATCATAGTGAAAATTGCGATTAAAGCTAACTGGACAGATTTTCTTAATTTGCGTGTTAAGCCTATGGGAGGTGCCAATTTCGTTCAAATCATGGATCTACATGACATCAATCTTTGAGCCCTATCTAGCTCATTTGTGCTCTATGTTCTCCCAAATTTTGGTATGTTATAGCTGAGACTATGGGCTATAAAAGTTGTGCCTTTTGTTTTTTAATCAGATGGTGGGATCATGTCAAAATTTTCAATTGAAAGTTGAAATTGCAAATTTCTGTGGAACTTTGCGTAGTTAGTAATACGTGGATTACGTCACGATTTCTCTTTATCAGGTGGGCTGTATATAATACAGAACACCTTATGTTTTCGTTAGAATATTTTTCTTAATTCTCGCCACTTTTTTGTTAGCAGGATAACTTGAAAATGGCTCAATCAATTGCCTTGAAATTTGGCACACATATTTATTGGCATGAGGAAAGAGCACAATAAGGTTTTCACCTTGACCTTGACTGATAACGTCATCTAGGCGCCATTTTGTGAAAATCAACATATGATCATATCTTCATAACGGAAAGTTTTTTCTCATTCATATTTATCATGATCAAGGTGAATATCAGTCCGGTCAATTTCAGGTCCAAAAACGCGCGCGTACGCCATTATTAGCAATGGCATTTTATAAAGAGTCGCGCGCACGCGCATGCGCGCGCGTTTTCGTTTGTCACGGCCGAACGCAAAATAATTCCTCCCGGGTATCTTTTGACACAGTATTCCTCATATTTTTCCGAACAATTTGATACCATGTTTATCTCCTTACGACCATTATTAAGGGAATGAGCGTCCGTTCAAGATAAATGTCCGTGTGCGTGAACTCTTGTAATACATAGCATATATGGGCAACAACACGCCTATATAAAACCCTTATGGCTCTTTGGGATGCACGGGAACCCTCGATTTGTGTTCATATTCGGATAGAGTATGAGTGGGAGATGTGATTTCATGTCTCATTTGGCCATTAGGTATATCGTGTCATCATCATATTGACCTTGGAACTCAAAATACGAATTTGCATATTATGACGTCAGCATATTTATGGAAAAATTGATTGTATCTCTGTAAACATTAATTGAATCTCTTCCTAATGTTGATATCTTGTAGTTGAGGCGATTGTCTACATGATCACTGCACATTAGTTTTCATTTTGATGACGTCATCATAGTGAAAATTGCGATTAAAGCTAACTGGACAGATTTTCTTAATTTGCGTGTTAAGCCTATGGGAGGTGCCAATTTCGTTCAAATCATGGATCTACATGACATCAATCTTTGAGCCCTATCTAGCTCATTTGTGCTCTATGTTCTCCCAAATTTTGGTATGTTATAGCTGAGACTATGGCTATAAAAGTTGTGCCTTTTGTTTTTTAATCAGATGGTGGGATCATGTCAAAATTTTCAATTGAAAGTTGAAATTGCAAATTTCTGTGGAACTTTGCGTAGTTAGTAATACGTGGATTACGTCACGATTTCTCTTTATCAGGTGGGCTGTATATAATACAGAACACCTTATGTTTTCGTTAGAATATTTTTCTTAATTCTCGCCACTTTTTTGTTAGCAGGATAACTTGAAAATGCTCAATCAATTGCCTTGAAATTTGGCACACATATTTATTGGCATGAGGAAAGAGCACAATAAGGTTTTCAACCTTGACCTTGACTGATAACGTCATCTAGGCGCCATTTTGTGAAATCAACATATGATCATATCTTCATAACGGAAAGTTTTTTCTCATTCATATTTATCATGATCAAGGTGAATATCAGTCCGGTCAATTCAGGTCCAAAAACGCGCGCGTACGCCATTATTAGCAATGGCATTTTATAAAGAGTCGCGCGCACGCGCATGCGCGCGCGTTTTCGTTTGTCACGGCCGAACGCAAAATAATTCCTCCCGGGTATCTTTTGACACAGTATTCCTCATATTTTTCCGAACAATTTGATACCATGTTTATCTCCTTACGACCATTATTAAGGGAATGAGCGTCCGTTCAAGATAAATGTCCGTGTGCGTGAACTCTTGTAATACATAGCATATATGGGCAACAACACGCCTATATAAAAACCCTTATGGCTCTTTGGGATGCACGGGAACCCTCGATTTGTGTTCATATTCGGATAGAGTAGAGTGGGAGATGTGATTTCATGTCTCATTTGGCCATTAGGTATATCGTGTCATCATCATATTGACCTTGGAACTCAAAATACGAATTTGCATATTATGACGTCAGCATATTTATGGAAAAATTGATTGTATCTCTGTAAACATTAATTGAATCTCTTCCTAATGTTGATATCTTGTAGTTGAGGCGATTGTCTACATGATCACTGCACATTAGTTTTCATTTTGATGACGTCATCATAGTGAAATTGCGATTAAAGCTAACTGGACAGATTTTCTTAATTTGCGTGTTAAGCCTATGGGAGGTGCCAATTTCGTTCAAATCATGGATCTACATGACATCAATCTTTGAGCCCTATCTAGCTCATTTGTGCTCTATGTTCTCCCAAATTTTGGTATGTTATAGCTGAGACTATGGGCTATAAAAGTTGTGCCTTTTGTTTTTTAATCAGATGGTGGGATCATGTCAAAATTTTCAATTGAAAGTTGAAATTGCAAATTTCTGTGGAACTTTGCGTAGTTAGTAATACGTGGATTACGTCACGATTTCTCTTTATCAGGTGGGCTGTATATAATACAGAACACCTTATGTTTTCGTTAGAATATTTTTCTTAATTCTCGCCACTTTTTTGTTAGCAGGATAACTTGAAAATGGCTCAATCAATTGCCTTGAAATTTGGCACACATATTTATTGGCATGAGGAAAGAGCACAATAAGGTTTTCAACCTTGACCTTGACTGATAACGTCATCTAGGCGCCATTTTGTGAAAATCAACATATGATCATATCTTCATAACGGAAAGTTTTTTCTCATTCATATTTATCATGATCAAGGTGAATATCAGTCCGGTCAATTTCAGGTCCAAAAACGCGCGCGTACGCCATTATTAGCAATGGCATTTTATAAAGAGTCGCGCGCACGCGCATGCGCGCGCGTTTTCGTTTGTCACGGCCGAACGCAAAATAATTCTCCCGGGTATCTTTTGACACAGTATTCCTCATATTTTTCCGAACAATTTGATACCATGTTTATCTCCTTACGACCATTATTAAGGGAATGAGCGTCCGTTCAAGATAATGTTCCGTGTGCGTGAACTCTTGTAATACATAGCATATATGGGCAACAACACGCCTATATAAAACCCTTATGGCTCTTTGGGATGCACGGGAACCCTCGATTTGTGTTCATATTCGGATAGAGTATGAGTGGAGATGTGATTTCATGTCTCATTTGGCCATTAGGTAATATCGTGTCATCATCATATTGACCTTGGAACTCAAAATACGAATTTGCATATTATGACGTCAGCATATTTATGGAAAAATTGATTGTATCTCTGTAAACATTAATTGAATCTCTTCCTAATGTTGATATCTTGTAGTTGAGGCGATTGTCTACATGATCACTGCACATTAGTTTTCATTTTGATGACGTCATCATAGTGAAAATTGCGATTAAAGCTAACTGGACAGATTTTCTTAATTTGCGTGTTAAGCCTATGGGAGGTGCCAATTTCGTTCAAATCATGGATCTACATGACATCAATCTTTGAGCCTATCTAGCTCATTTGTGCTCTATGTTCTCCCAAATTTTGGTATGTTATAGCTGAGACTATGGGCTATAAAAGTTGTGCTTTTGTTTTTTAATCAGATGGTGGGATCATGTCAAAATTTTCAATTGAAAGTTGAAATTGCAAATTTCTGTGGAACTTTGCGTAGTTAGTAATACGTGGATTACGTCACGATTTCTCTTTATCAGGTGGGCTGTATATAATACAGAACACCTTATGTTTTCGTTAGAATATTTTTCTTAATTCTCGCCACTTTTTTGTTAGCAGGATAACTTGAAAATGGCTCAATCAATTGCCTTGAAATTTGGCACACATATTTATTGGCATGAGGAAAGAGCACAATAAGGTTTTCAACCTTGACCTTGACTGATAACGTCATCTAGGCGCCATTTTGTGAAAATCAACATATGATCATATCTTCATAACGGAAAGTTTTTTCTCATTCATATTTATCATGATCAAGGTGAATATCAGTCCGGTCAATTTCAGGTCCAAAACGCGCGCGTACGCCATTATTAGCAATGGCATTTTATAAAGAGTCGCGCGCACGCGCATGCGCGCGCGTTTTCGTTTGTCACGGCCGAACGCAAAATAATTCCTCCCGGGTATCTTTTGACACAGTATTCCTCATATTTTTCCGAACAATTTGATACCATGTTTATCTCCTTACGACCATTATTAAGGGAATGAGCGTCCGTTCAAGATAAATGTCCGTGTGCGTGAACTCTTGTAATACATAGCATATATGGGCAACAACACGCCTATATAAAACCCTTATGGCTCTTTGGGATGCACGGGAACCCTCGATTTGTGTTCATATTCGGATAGAGTATGAGTGGGAGATGTGATTTCATGTCTCATTTGGCATTAGGTATATCGTGTCATCATCATATTGACCTTGGAACTCAAAATACGAATTTGCATATATGACGTCAGCATATTTATGGAAAAATTGATTGTATCTCTGTAAACATTAATTGAATCTCTTCCTAATGTTGATATCTTGTAGTTGAGGCGATTGTCTACATGATCACTGCACATTAGTTTTCATTTTGATGACGTCATCATAGTGAAAATTGCGATTAAAGCTAACTGGACAGATTTTCTTAATTTGCGTGTTAAGCCTATGGGAGGTGCCAATTTCGTTCAAATCATGGATCTACATGACATCAATCTTTGAGCCCTATCTAGCTCATTTGTGCTCTATGTTCTCCCAAATTTTGGTATGTTATAGCTGAGACTATGGGCTATAAAAGTTGTGCCTTTTGTTTTTTAATCAGATGGTGGGATCATGTCAAAATTTTCAATTGAAAGTTGAAATTGCAAATTTCTGTGGAACTTTGCGTAGTTAGTAATACGTGGATTACGTCACGATTTCTCTTTATCAGGTGGGCTGTATATAATACAGAACACCTTATGTTTTCGTTAGAATATTTTTTCTTAATTCTCGCCACTTTTTTGTTAGCAGGATAACTTGAAAATGGCTCAATCAATTGCCTTGAAATTTGGCACACATATTTATTGGCATGAGGAAAGAGCACAATAAGGTTTTCAACCTTGACCTTGACTGATAACGTCATCTAGGCGCCATTTTGTGAAAATCAACATATGATCATATCTTCATAACGGAAAGTTTTTTCTCATTCATATTTATCATGATCAAGGTGAATATCAGTCCGGTCAATTTCAGGTCCAAAAACGCGCGCGTACGCCATTATTAGCAATGGCATTTTATAAAGAGTCGCGCGCACGCGCATGCGCGCGCGTTTTCGTTTGTCACGGCCGAACGCAAAATAATTCCTCCCGGGTATCTTTTGACACAGTATTCCTCATATTTTTCCGAACAATTTGATACCATGTTTATCTCCTTACGACCATTATTAAGGGAATGAGCGTCCGTTCAAGATAAATGTCCGTGTGCGTGAACTCTTGTAATACATAGCATATATGGGCAACAACACGCCTATATAAAACCCTTATGGCTCTTTGGGATGCACGGGAACCCTCGATTTGTGTTCATATTCGGATAGAGTATGAGTGGGAGATGTGATTTCATGTCTCATTTGGCCATTAGGTATATCGTGTCATCATCATATTGACCTTGGAACTCAAAATACGAATTTGCATATTATGACGTCAGCATATTTATGGAAAAATTGATTGTATCTCTGTAAACATTAATTGAATCTCTTCCTAATGTTGATATCTTGTAGTTGAGGCGATTGTCTACATGATCACTGCACATTAGTTTTCATTTTGATGACGTCATCATAGTGAAAATTGCGATTAAAGCTAACTGGACAGATTTTCTTAATTTGCGTGTTAAGCCTATGGGAGGTGCCAATTTCGTTCAAATCATGGATCTACATGACATCAATCTTTGAGCCCTATCTAGCTCATTTGTGCTCTATGTTCTCCCAAATTTTGGTATGTTATAGCTGAGACTATGGGCTATAAAAGTTGTGCCTTTTGTTTTTTAATCAGATGGTGGGATCATGTCAAAATTTTCAATTGAAAGTTGAAATTGCAAATTTCTGTGGAACTTTGCGTAGTTAGTAATACGTGGATTACGTCACGATTTCTCTTTATCAGGTGGGCTGTATATAATACAGAACACCTTATGTTTTCGTTAGAATATTTTTCTTAATTCTCGCCACTTTTTTGTTAGCAGGATAACTTGAAAATGGCTCAATCAATTGCCTTGAAATTTGGCACACATATTTATTGGCATGAGGAAAGAGCACAATAAGGTTTTCAACCTTGACCTTGACTGATAACGTCATCTAGGCGCCATTTTGTGAAAATCAACATATGATCATATCTTCATAACGGAAAGTTTTTTCTCATTCATATTTATCATGATCAAGGTGAATATCAGTCCGGTCAATTTCAGGTCCAAAAACGCGCGCGTACGCCATTATTAGCAATGGCATTTTATAAAGAGTCGCGCGCACGCGCATGCGCGCGCGTTTTCGTTTGTCACGGCCGAACGCAAAATAATTCCTCCCGGGTATCTTTTGACACAGTATTCCTCATATTTTTCCGAACAATTTGATACCATGTTTATCTCCTTACGACCATTATTAAGGGAATGAGCGTCCGTTCAAGATAAATGTCCGTGTGCGTGAACTCTTGTAATACATAGCATATATGGGCAACAACACGCCTATATAAAACCCTTATGGCTCTTTGGGATGCACGGGAACCCTCGATTTGTGTTCATATTCGGATAGAGTATGAGTGGGAGATGTGATTTCATGTCTCATTTGGCCATTAGGTATATCGTGTCATCATCATATTGACCTTGGAACTCAAAATACGAATTTGCATATTATGACGTCAGCATATTTATGGAAAAATTGATTGTATCTCTGTAAACATTAATTGAATCTCTTCCTAATGTTGATATCTTGTAGTTGAGGCGATTGTCTACATGATCACTGCACATTAGTTTTCATTTTGATGACGTCATCATAGTGAAAATTGCGATTAAAGCTAACTGGACAGATTTTCTTAATTTGCGTGTTAAGCCTATGGGAGGTGCCAATTTCGTTCAAATCATGGATCTACATGACATCAATCTTTGAGCCCTATCTAGCTCATTTGTGCTCTATGTTCTCCCAAATTTTGGTATGTTATAGCTGAGACTATGGGCTATAAAAGTTGTGCCTTTTGTTTTTTAATCAGATGGTGGGATCATGTCAAAATTTTCAATTGAAAGTTGAAATTGCAAATTTCTGTGGAACTTTGCGTAGTTAGTAATACGTGGATTACGTCACGATTTCTCTTTATCAGGTGGGCTGTATATAATACAGAACACCTTATGTTTTCGTTAGAATATTTTTCTTAATTCTCGCCACTTTTTTGTTAGCAGGATAACTTGAAAATGGCTCAATCAATTGCCTTGAAATTTGGCACACATATTTATTGGCATGAGGAAAGAGCACAATAAGGTTTTCAACCTTGACCTTGACTGATAACGTCATCTAGGCGCCATTTTGTGAAAATCAACATATGATCATATCTTCATAACGGAAAGTTTTTTCTCATTCATATTTATCATGATCAAGGTGAATATCAGTCCGGTCAATTTCAGGTCCAAAAACGCGCGCGTACGCCATTATTAGCAATGGCATTTTATAAAGAGTCGCGCGCACGCGCATGCGCGCGCGTTTTCGTTTGTCACGGCCGAACGCAAAATAATTCCTCCCGGGTATCTTTTGACACAGTATTCCTCATATTTTTCCGAACAATTTGATACCATGTTTATCTCCTTACGACCATTATTAAGGGAATGAGCGTCCGTTCAAGATAAATGTCCGTGTGCGTGAACTCTTGTAATACATAGCATATATGGGCAACAACACGCCTATATAAAACCCTTATGGCTCTTTGGGATGCACGGGAACCCTCGATTTGTGTTCATATTCGGATAGAGTATGAGTGGGAGATGTGATTTCATGTCTCATTTGGCCATTAGGTATATCGTGTCATCATCATATTGACCTTGGAACTCAAAATACGAATTTGCATATTATGACGTCAGCATATTTATGGAAAAATTGATTGTATCTCTGTAAACATTAATTGAATCTCTTCCTAATGTTGATATCTTGTAGTTGAGGCGATTGTCTACATGATCACAGCACATTAGTTTTCATTTTGATGACGTCATCATAGTGAAAATTGCGATTAAAGCTAACTGGACAGATTTTCTTAATTTGCGTGTTAAGCCTATGGGAGGTGCCAATTTCGTTCAAATCATGGATCTACATGACATCAATCTTTGAGCCCTATCTAGCTCATTTGTGCTCTATGTTTTCCCAAATTTTGGTATGTTATAGCTGAGACTACGGGCTATAAAAGTTGTGCTTTTAGATTTTTGATCAGATGGTGGGATCTTGTTGAAATTTTTAATTGAATGTTAAATTCGCAAAATTCTGTAAAACATTGCTAGAATTATGCATATGTCACGTATGTCCTATTTGTGAAAATTAAACGTTAGCAGTTTCCTAGTATTCAAATCAAACAAGGAAACCCCCTTTACTTTCTAGACTTTACTGTCAGACACTATTGAGTGACTGACCGACTTTTTTCCTCTGCTAATGAAATACATAAAATGAGCTTAAAGGGTACATGAGCATTTGTCCACATCAATAACCCACTTCTTGTAATGGCCCAAAATAAACTGATTGAATCTATGCGCAGCACAATATAGGTAAAACATGACGGGTAGAGCATTTCATGGAAGAAGATGAAATTGTGAAAAATGCATTCTTCATTATGTCAATTAGGGTCGAAGGTGTATCTGCTTAGTGTATGAGGTCAATGGTCATAGATTGTCTCAATCTATCTTCTATAGATCCATAATGGTCAATATACTACACAGTTGAAACTTTTCATATGGATAGACCTTAATATGGAGAGCATTTTAGAAGATAATATAAAATCGCGAAAATACATTCTTCATTATTTAAAACATTAGCATACGTATCACCTAAATTGTCAAAGTGACACTTTCAAGTTATTATTATTCCCATTTATTATTCTGCCATTAATTTGTTCGCAGGATATCTCAAGAAAGAATAAAGCCATTATCATGGAACTTGCACTGATGATTGATATTAGTATAACTTAGAATTGTGTTACTTTTCAGTAACTCAAGATCATCGTGACGTCATTCAGGCGCTATTTTGTGAAAATCAACTTATAATCATATCTTCATAACGAGTCATCAAAACTGAACCATATTTAAAACACATGAACTTCAGATCAAGTTTCGAAATAACATCTCATCAAAATCCGCGCGCGTCTGAATGTTAAAATGCTCAAAATCAATTTTTAATCAAAACAGAGTATATGTCCTAGGCCATTTAAAGCATTTCGAAAATTATGCACGCGCGTTTTTGCGTGTAACGCCATTACACAACATTGAAACGCTATTTTTTTTCTTTCATGATATTTCATAACGGAATGAGCGTCCGTTTAAGATAATTTATGGAAAATTGATTGTATCTCTGTAAATATTGATCGATTGTCTTCCAAATTTCGATATGTGTTTGCTAAGAAATTTCTCTACAAGCTCAGTCATAACCATTTTTCATTTTGAAGACGTCATCATAGTGAAAATTTTGATTAAAGGGCACATATCAGAAATTTCATAATATGCGTGTTATGCCCATAGAAGATGAATTTCGTTCACGTCATAAATCTACATGATATTCTTTTATAAGAATTTTTAAGCAGTATCTCGCTTATTTTCTCTCTGTTTTGTCTCAAATTTTAGTTGACCAGCCCACCTATACTTGTTCCAAACAAGTATTACATGTCTAGTCAGGTGGGCTGTATCTAATACAGTCCACCTTATATTTTTGTTAAAATCGCCTTTATTTATTTATCAGGTGGGCTGTATCTAATACAGACCACCTTATATTTTTGTTAAAATCGCCTTTATTTATCAGGTGGGCTGTATCTAATACAGACCACCTTATAATTTCGTTAGAATTGCCTTTATTTATTTATCAGGTGGGCTGTATCTAATACAGACCACCTTATAATTTTGTTAAAATTGCCTTTATTATTATTATTTATTTATCAGGTGGGCTGTATCTAATACAGACCACCTTATATTTTTGTTAAAATCGCCTTTATTATTTATTTATTATCAGGTGGGCTGTATCTAATACAGACCACCTTATATTTTTGTTAAAATCGCCTTTATTATTTATCAGGTGGGCTGTATCTAATACAGACCACCTTATATTTTTGTTAAAACCGCCTTTATTATTTTTATTTATTTATTTATTTTTCTTATTTCGACCCACTTTTTTGTTAGCAAGATAACTTTAAATTGGTTCAATCAAATGCTTTGATATTTGACACACATATGTATAGGCATATGGAAAAGACACGGTAAGGTTTTCAACCTTGACCTTGACTGATGACGTCATCTAGGCGCCATTTTGTGAAATTTTCTGAAAATCATCTCATGATCATATCTTCATAACCAAAAGGTATTTTTCATTCATATTTATCATGATCAAGGTCAATATCAGTCCGGTCAATTTCAGGTCAAAAAACGCGCGCGTGCGCGTACGTCCGCGCGTCAATGCGCGCGCAAAATTTTTAAATGCTCAAAATCGTCTCAATTTTTTTTTGCATACGTTTCAGGTCATTTTAAGCATTTTATAAAAAATCGCGCGTATGAGCATGCGCGCGCGTTTTCGCGCGTAACACCATTAAAAAACATAGAGTCGCCATTTTTTTTTCTTTCATGATATTTCTCATATTTTTTCAAGGAATTTGATTCCATGTTTATCTCTTTATGACCATTATTAACGAGATGAGCGTAAATTCAAGATAAATGTCAGTGCGCGCGAGGTCTTTTAATACATAGCATATATGGGCAAAAACATGCCTATACAAAATCCGTTATAGCTCTTTGGAATGCACCGGGATCCTCAATTTTTTTTCATATTAAGATAGAGTATGAGTCGGAAATATGATTCCATGTCTCATTTGGCCATTAAGTGTATCGTGACATCATCACAATGGCCTTGGAACTCAAAATACGAATTTGCATATTATGACGTCAGCATATTTATGTAAAATTGATTGTATCTCTGTAAATATTGATCAATTTTCTTCAAAATGTCGATATGTTGTAGCTAAGACAATTCTCTACAAGCGCAGTAATAACCATTTTTCATTTTGATGACGTCATCATAGTGAAAATTTTGATTAAAGGCCTCGTGTCAAAAACTTCATAATTTGCGTGTTATGCCTATAGAAGGTGAATTTAGTTCACGTTATGAATCTACATGATATTGTCTTTTAAGAATTTGTAAGCAGTATGTCGCTTATTTTTGCTCTATTTTGTCTCAAATGTTAGTTGACCAGCCCACCTATACTTGTTCCAAACAAGTATTATATGTCTAGTTTATTTTTCTTATTTCCACCCACTTTTTTGTTAACAAGATAACTTGAAATTGTCTAAATCAAATAACTTGAAATTTGGCACACATATGTATAGGCATATGGACAAAACACAGTAAGGTTTTCAACCTTGACCTTGACTGATGACGTCATCTAGGCGCAATTTTGTGAAATTTTCTGAAAATAAACTCATGATCATATCTTCATAACCAAAAGGTATTTCTCATTCATATTTATCATGATCAAGGTCAATATCAGTCCAGTCAATTTCAGGTCAAAAAACGCGCGCGTGCGCGTATGTCCGCGCGTCAGTGCGCGCGCAAAATTTTTAAATGCTCAAAATCGTCTCAAATTTTTTTTGCATACGTTTCAGGTCATTTTAAGCATTTTATAAAAAATCGCGCGTACGAGCATGCGCGTGCGTTTTCGCGCGTAACACCATTACAAAACATAGAATCGCCATTTTTTTTTCTTTCATGATATTTCTCATATTTTTCCAAGGAATTTGATACCATGTTTATCTCTTTATGACCATTATTAACAAGATGAGCGTAAATTCAAGATAAATGTCAGTGCGCGCGAGCTCTTTTAATACATAGCATATATGGGCAAAAACATGCCTATACAAAATCCGTTATAGCTCTTTGGAATGCACCGGGATCCTCAATTTTTTTTTCATATTTAGATAGAGTATGAGTCGGAGATATGATTCCATGTCTCATTTGGCCATTAAGTGTATCGTGACATCATCACAATGGCCTTGGAACTCAAAATACGAATTTGCATATTATGACGTCAGCATATTTATGTAAAATTGATTGTATCTCTGTAAATATTGATCAATTTTCTTCAAAATTTCGATATGTTGTAGCTAAAACAATTTTCTACAAGCTCAGTAATAACCATTTTTCATTTTGATGACGTCATTATAGTGAAAATCTTGATTAAAGGACTCATGTCAAACATTTCATAATTTGCGTTATCCCTATAGAAGGTGAATTTCGTTTACGTCATGAAACTACATGATATTGTTTTTTAAGAATTTTTAAGCAGTATCTCGCTTATTTTTGCTCTATTTTGTCTCAAATTTAAGTTGACCAGCCCACCTATACTTGTTCCAAACAAGTATTATATGTCTAGTTTTTCTTAATTCTTACCACTTTTTTGTTAGCAAGATAACTTGAAAATGGCTTAATCAAATAAATTGAAATTTGGCACACATATGTATGGGCATATGGACAAAGCACGGTAAGGTTTTCAACCTTGACCTTGACTGATGACGTCATCTAGGCGCCATTTTGTGAAATTTTCTGAAAATTTACTCATGATCATATCTTCATAACCAAAAGGTATTTCTCATTCATATTTATTGTGATTAAGGTCAATATCAGTCTGGTTAATTTCAGGTCAAAAAATGCGCACGTGCGCGTACGTCCGCGCGTAAGTGCGCGCGCAAAAATGTTAAATGCTCAAAATCGTCTCAAATTTATTTTGCATACGTTTCAGGTCATTTTAAGCATTTTATAAAAAATCGCGCGTACGAGCATGCGCGCGCGTTTTCGCGCGTAACACCATTACAAAACATAGAATCGCCATTTTTTTTCCTTTCATGATATTTCTCATATTTTTCAAGGAATTTGATACCATTTTTATCTCTTTATGACCATTAATAAAAAGATGAGCGTCAATTCAAGATAAATATCCGTGCGCGCGAGCTCTCTTAATACATAGCATATATGGGCAAAAACATGCCTATACAAAATCCATTGTAGCTCTTTGGAATGAACCGTGACCTTAATTTTTTTTTCATATTTAGATAGAGTATGAGTCGGAAATATGATTCCATGTCTCATTTGGCCATTAAGTGTATCGTGACATCATCACAATGGTCTTGGAACTCAAAATACGAATTTGCATATTATGAAGTCAGCATATTTATGTAAAATTGATTGTATCTCTGTAAATATTGGTCGATTTTCTTCCAAATTTCGATATGTTGTAGCTAAGACAATTCTCTACAAGCTCAGTAACCATCATTTTTCATTTTGATCACGTCATCATATTGAAAATTACGATTAAATGGCACGTATCAGAAATTTCTTAAGTTGCGTGTTATGCCTATGGAAGGTGAATTTCGTTCACATCATTAATGTACATGACATTGTTTTTTACCAGTATCTCGCTTATTTTTGCTCCATTTTGTGTCAAATTTTAGTTGACCAGCCCACCTATACTTGTTCCAAACAAGTATTATATGTCTAGTTTTAAAATAAAATGCTTAGAATGGCCTAAAACGTATGTAAAATGATTTTGAGACGATTTTGAGCATTTAAAATTTTGCGCGCGCATTGACGCGCGGACGTACGCGCACGTGCGCGTTCTTTGACCTGAAATTGACCGGACGGATATTGACCTTGATCACGATAATTATATATGAGAAATAACTTTTGGTTATGAAGATATGATCATGAGTTGATTTTCGTAAAATTTTACAAAATGGCGCCTAGATGACGTCATCAGTGAAGGTCAAAGTTGAAAACGTTTTTGTACTTTGTACATATGCCTATACATACGTGAGCCAAGTTTCAAGGCATTTGATCGAGCCATTTTTGTGTTATCTTGTTAACAAAAAAGCGGTTAGAAATAAGAAAAATATATAACTAGACATAATACTTGTTTGGAACAAGTATAGGTGGGCTGGTCAACTTAAATTTGAAAACAAAATAGAGCAAAGTTAAGCGAGATATTGCTTGAAAATTCTTAAAAAACACTATCATGTAGATTCATTACGTGAACGAAATTCACCTTTAATAGTCATAACACGCAAATTATGAAATTTCTGACATGAGGCCTTTAATCAAAATTTTCACTCTGATGACGTCATCAAAATGAAAAAGGGTTATTATTGAACTTGTAGAAAAATATCTTAGCTACAACATATTGAAATTTTAAAGAAAATCAATCAATATATACAGAGATACAATCAATTTTCCATAAATATGCTGATGTCATAATATGCAAATTCGTATTTTGAGTTCCTAGGCCATTAAGATGATGTCACGATACACTTAATGGCCAAATGAGACATGAAATCATATCTCTGACTCATACTCTTTTCAAATATTAAAACAGAATTGGGGTCCAGGTGCATCCCAAAGAGCTATAATGGATTGTGTATAGGCATGTTTTTGCCCATGTATGTTATGTATTACAAGAGCTCGCGCGCACGGACATTTATGTTAAGCGAACGCTCATTCCCTTAATAATAGTCATAAAGAGATAAACATGGTATCAATTTGTTTGTAAAAATATGGGAAATATCATGGAAGAAAAAAAATGGCGATTCTATGTTGTATAATAGTTTTGCGCGCGAAAACGCGCGCGCATGTGCGTGTGCGCGATTTTTTATAAAATGCTTAAAATGGCCTTAAACGTATGCAAAATAAATTTGAGAAGATTTTCAGCATTATAAAATTTTGCGCGCGCACTGACGCGCGGACGTACGCGCACGCGCGCGTTTTTTGACATGAAATTGACCGGACTGATATTGACCTTGATCATGATAAATATGAATGAGAAATGATTTACCGTTATGAAAATATGACCATGAGTAAATTTTCAGAAAATTTCACAAAATGGCGCCTAGATGACGTCATCAGTCAAGGTCAAGGTTGAAAACATTACTTTGTGTTGTTCATATGCCTATACATATGTGTGCCAAATTTCAAGGCATTTAATTGAGCCATTTTCAAGTTATCTTGTTAACAAAAAAGTGGGTATAATTAAGAAAAATAAATAAATAATAATAAATAAATAAAGGCAATTTTAACAAAAATATAAGGTGGTCTGTATTAGATACAGCCCACCTGATAAATAAATAAAAAAAGAATAAAGGCGATTCTAACGAAATTATAAGGTGGTCTGTACGATATACAGCCCACCTGATAAATAATAAATAAATAAAGGCAATTTTAACAAAAAATATAAGGTGGTCTGTATTAGATACAGCCCACCTGATAATGATAGTGGTAATGAAAACTAATAATGACAATTATGGTAATAATGGTGACGACGATGATGATGATGATGGTAATACTAAAAATGATAATAATAATGATCATAATAATATTGATAATAAAAATAATAATAATGCTGGTGATGATTTTTGCAAGATGTTATTCTTCGCAAACGAAGTATTTAAAAAATCCATACATGGACAGTTGGGAAAGTAAGGTAGAACCATTGCTGGATATAATAGGCAAGACAATATTCACCTAATACAAATCTTTTTTCAGTATATTAGAAGGAAAATCATATTTTCGTATGCCGCTTTAGAAAACTAAATCAGTCGATACGATCGAAGAGTGTGGTCTGGGATGTATTTCCGTGTCTTATGACACGGAATTAAGCTGTATATTAAAGATAAACAAAAAATACAGATGTAGGACTTATTCTTCTTCACTTACTGTTTACACAAACAGGGAACTTCCTTCGTGCGCGGTGTCATTAATAGTTCAAAGATCATTTCCCCAGTATTTGATTTTTGTCAAATTATGCAAAACCAGTGAAACGAAGAAACCATATACTAAGAAGGGGAAGAAACAAACAAAAAATACACACTAGAAATGATTTCTTATAGTGTAGAGGTGTCGTGGTCGAGTGGATATGTCACTATATGACTTTTCATGTGGATCACAAGGTCCGCGGTTCAAGTCCCACCGCGGCACTAATGTCCTTTGACACCACATTTGCCACTCTCCGCGCAGGTGTTAAATGGGTATCCGGTGGGATGCGAAAGCTAATGTGCTTAGATTAGCAAGTGTGCGCTTGTAAAAATGACGCGTGGCAGGGTGTGGAGAATGTGCATACATTGTGTGCGGGTAAGCCTGAATCCGATGACCGGGGTAAATATATATATAATATATATATATGTAAAGCGCTTTGAGAGGGCCTTCGGTCCTGAAAAGCGCTATATGAACTAACTATTATTATTATTATCAAATTCCTAACCATATTGTTCAGTTTAGATCCAATATATCAAGTCATTTGTGTGTTTGCTAATTAAACATTAATTCGAAGTTAATTTGGTGTCATTTTTACCTCTCCCGTAGATTTTAGGGGACAATTTCAGTTGCTAAAACTCACGTTTCATAAATGATATTCCCCTCCTTCGTAGGTAACCCTCACTGCAGTATGGAGCCTGTCCTCCGGTCGTGTAGCCGTGGATAACATCCGGGTTGTGTCAGCTTCACCACCAAGTACGTAGTGGTGACTGATGAGAATAAATCTTGCCTGATACATTTATCTTATATGCCTACTATGTTGTAGAAATTGACTGCATAATCATTATTAAAGCCAGCGTCCAGTTCAGTTCAGTTCAGTTCAGTTCATTTCAATTCAGTTCCGTTCATTTCAGTTCAGTTCAATTTATTTATTCTTCTCAAGCATAAACACAATATTATAATACATACAAAAATGGCAAATATACATAGTAAGAGAGAAAAAAAACGGAAACTACAAAAAAAGTTTATACAAACTTGTACAGAGTAGGTCCCTGTAAAGGGGAAAATACATGGTATAAACAATAGCGATAACAAAATACAAAATTATACAGGTTAACTAGGTAATCCTAGTAACACGCTACACCAACAAACACCAGCAATCATACAAGGAGGGTGGGGTGGTAATGGTAATTGTTCATCTAATGAAAACAATAATAATTTGAATAATCATCAATATATACCCTGCTTTGCTTTGCTACTTTGCTTTGAATGAAGATATTTTTGTTGAACTCTTTACTTCCTCTGAAAGATTATTCCACACGCGTGGACCACTGTGTCTGAATGAGTTAAGTAAAATCTGTGATTTTACTTTGGGATAATGACATTAATTGAGCGAGTATTGTGATAATGGACCGTTCTATGTATGGCAGACATTTGGGACACATCGCATGGAGTTATATCATGAATTGTACGAAACATTACTAATCCTATTTGAAATATATATATATCATTTTTATATTTAGGCTTTTTCAAATGGAAGAATAATGGTCGCGAATGTGATTTAAAGGAAGAATTTGTGCATATTCTCAAAATTTTCTTTTGTAATTTGTGTAACGGTTCCGATTTCGTTCTTCCAACAATCGCCCCCAAAATATTACAATATTGAAGATAAGGCAAGGCTAGACAATTATAAAGCATATAGATTTCCTTTTGTGGCAAAAAATCACGAAGTTTACAGAGAATTCCTACAGTTTTTGAGATTTTGCTAGTTACAGTGAAACGATGGCTTTTGAGAAAGAAATTTGATTGTTTGGGAACAACTTAAAGGGGTTTGATTCATAAATAATATTTCATAAAAATACATTACATTAGTTTTATCATAATTTATCACCCATTCATTAGCATGAAACCAATTTATAATCTTAATTAATTCCTCATCTGTCTTATTTACAAGAATATCAAAATCATTATGAGAAACAACTAAGTAAGCGTCGTCTGCGAAGAGAACAAAATGAGAAAAATGAGGAGCGGGCCCAGTGTTGTGCCATGGGGGACTCCACACCGGACCCTCACTCATTCGGAAACGTTGTATCATCCGCTCAATCTGACTTGCGTGCATACATCAAATAAACATTTTTGCATGAAAAAGAAAAGTTTTCAAAAAAAGTGCGTTTCTTTCCGGGATTGGGGTGCCCGGAAGTCACTTAAGTAACCTTTCAAAAGTATAATAATATATAAATAATATGCACTTTCTGTGTACTTTTTTCGGAAAAAACATAGTAATCCAGCACAATGTTGTCTCTTTTTGCATTGGAGAAAGGCAAAATAACGAGTTTTAAATTGCACTTCGGCCGCTCTCGCAAGTCCTCACTCGTTCCATTGTGGTCTGGCGGCTTTGGGGTGAGCGGCTTATGAACATACTATTCGTTAGCTTTCTTCTGGTATTAAACTTGTTTTGATTAGTTTTTTTTTTTTTTTTTTTTTTTTTTTTTTTGGGGGGGGGGGGTCGTAATTTACTCATTCGTTGACGTTGAAGCCAGTGGCCCGTGACCACAGAACTGTAAATATACGGAGAAGGCTTATAGTGGTTCGAAAAATCCTCACACGCTAAGACTTCATCCCACAAAATACTGGATAGATCATTCTTCATATAATTAATAGATGATAAATCGGTTTTATGTATGATAGGAGAGGGTATTTGTGGGGTGGATTGTTCACAGTATAAGTTAGTTATTTGAAATATGGGAAGATGATTTGTAATATCACTGTAGAATATCCCAGACTAAAATGGAGAAGCGTGTACATAAGTTAGGATATTCTCGATTTGCAGATTTTGTGGTGATTCGCGAGGGCTTGTCTATTAAGGAACGGAATGAGTTATGGTATAAAATGTCCACAAAATTATTGATACAATTATTGGAACTAACGTTAAGAAAATTTATGTTGAAATCACCCGTAATATAATTATTCTTATTTTCGCAAGATAATTTTTCAAGACATTCATCAATACTATCATTGACATTCTTTAAGGCGTCGTTTAACAAAGTTAAATCTGAGATGCACGGCCCTCCGTGTTATCAGTGTCTGTGATATGGTGTAATATTGAAGCCCTCAAACAATTACGCTTCAAAATGATCAAGAAGTGCCTCAAAAAAGTAAAAAAATCATGGAGTGACCGGTTTCTACATAATCGTTTACCCTAAAAGATTGTATTGTTATGAAAACCGTTAGGGAAACGCAAAATTTGGTTTCGATTTACAATCATAAATATCTTGATAATCAGACAGGCGATCGGCTTGTAAAAGTCATGGGGTTCCTGACTGACCTAAAGGTTTATAATTATCATTGCAGCATGAGCCAAATCCAGGATTTTGTTTCAGAATCTGAGACAAAGTTACCGGATCTCTTTAATATATATACGAGGGTCTCTATAGATAACACCAACAACAAACTATTCTTTTTATTACAAAATTCAATTTCTATAAATATCAACAATATGTATGATATAAATACAATTATTTTCGTGAACGTACAGGAAATTAAACTGAACAGGAAAGAGCTGCACACCAGGATCCTCGCTCAAATAATAATATTGATAGTAAAAATACACTGCACGTGTAATGTATTCCTGTAGTAATATAATCTCTCATACCTATGCTCTCGATTCTACTTTTCGCTTTAATTCATTGTCGCAAAAACAACAAAAACAATGATGAAGATGATTATTACATTGCTAATAATAATAATAATAGTAATGATAGTAATAATAATAATAACAACAACAACACTAGTAAAAACAACAATAATAATGATAGACATATTGATATAAATATTGGATATTTTAAAGATAATCTTGAGATCTGGTATGGGAATCGTATTTTAAGAGATAATTGCTATGATTTATTCTGGATTGTTTATCCTGCAGTAGATTGGTTGTTTTAACCAGTGAAATAAAATAACAACTTACTGCATGGCCTCATTTTCGATTAAAAAAAACACAATTCCCATTTGCACATAGTGACCTGTGTTTAATAAACAGATGCTTCCGGGCCTACTTACCAGGATTTCTATGCTCAATACTCGGCCACTATACATTTTCTACCAAAATTGTTTGGCACATGTCATTTATTTGTAATATTGAACATTCGGTGTAAGATTCGTTGGAATCTGTAAGAACATATTTTCTATATCTACCAGAACTCAAGGGCTCACATATCCACCACGCACGATGCTCAAGGCGTTCCAGTATTATACCAGCCCTAGTTATAGCTAGGCTAGGCAGTATTCAAGGAATTCCTTTCTACCGGTAAGCCTACCCATTTTACACCTGGGTGGAGAGTGGCAAATGAAGAATACTGTCTCGCCAAAGGACACTAGTGCCGCACCGAGTCTCGAACTCAAGACCTCAGCACACACATTGAAGAGTTTAAAAACTCGACTCTGACACCTTATAATTTATTGTACCTTTCCCTTTTCTTTCTCTTTTTATGATGTTGTATCATACTCAAATAATACTTTTGTGTATATTTTTTATCTTTTGCACTAGCGCACCTTGAGCATTTGATTTTTTTAAAGGATTTGGTGCCTTACAAATTTTATCTAGGCCTATTGTTATCTATCATCTTTATAATAATCTTTGATGCTGTTGAATCACTAAACGCTTGATACATATTTGCATTTTCTTGAATCATCACTGTCTCATTACAAAGCTACAACTACTAGAGCAACAACAACAACCACTTTGAACACCACGACGAAGCACCGTACGAACACCACGGAGCACACGACGACCACCGGGACGAAATCGGAGTGGACAAGGTCTTCACCACGATCAACAGGTAGTGATTCGATAATGACTGCATTGGTGGATATCACTTTCACTGAACCCTTGGTCTCAATCCCCATCCGATTAGGTAGCCGGTAACCAATATAAAAATGCATGCCAATCGTACATTGGATTGTGCATGAATATTAATAGGCCTACACCACTTTAAAATGGTTATGACACTTTCAATATAGGTAAATGTGTGGTATTTTATTTGGTTTTATGTTCTTCAATCTTCATCAGTAACATCCCCGTATACGTCAGATGTAGTATTAACATATTCAATCAAAATCGTATGATCGGCATGGGAAGCCAACAGCCCCAGCACCGACAACCCATACACTATGTAGATAGACAATTTCGATCTTGTAGCACTTCTGTCATTTTCTAATAAGGTTCGTTCAGACATGTCGCGGCAAAATTGCGGCATTTTTGTAATAGCTATTTATCAGTGATATTATTATTGATATTGTTATTGATATTATGTTATTATTGTTATTATTAGTATTGGTAGTAATAGTACTAGTAGTTTTGATATTATTTGTTTATAATTATCAGTAATATCATAACAATATCATCACTATTTTGCTGTTACTTTTTCACATGAAATATTGTTCATCTTTATATCATGCTGTATCAACACAAGAAACATAAACAAATTATCCATGTTATGATATGATTGAATTTAAACTTGTTTTCTCTGTAATTTCAACCTATGATTTGTAAAGTGCCTCTCAGGAAAAAAACAGTTTTGATACTGAGAGTGTTACCCTGTTTAAATTAAACGGATATATAAATAACTAAATATAAATAAATTAATTAATGTATTTACCAATTTATTCATTTATTTATCTAGGCCTTTCCACCGTAGAAGCCGTGGGTCCATCGGTTCACATTTCCATTAAAATCTCTATCCCGGTCGTCATTTTCCTGATCATCATTGTTGTAGGTATACTGACATATCACCGTCTGAAGCACGCTGGAGAATCACCTGTCATAGTGACGGAGAAAGCTAATGAACAACACCGAGACAGGGGCCTTCGGGATAAGAGTGTCAATGGCGCAACTTCTCGGTCGTTAAACCCGATGCCTTCATCACATAGAATGCATGGCGCTTCAGGGACCAATCCTTCAGTAAAGAACCCTCTTGAGACCTTGGTAGGAGAAGTTCTCTACGAAGAGCCTGACAGAAAAGTTCCTTCGGCAACCACGGCAGATCCTGAACTATCCCATGAGTACCTCGTCCCATTCCAAGGCGTCCCTTTGAACAGTTCATCGGACCATGATAACAACTACCCAGACATGCCACATGTAGGCCTGGTCCAAGGTCCAGTTTCGGCCAGAAGTACCGATGAAGATGGATACATTGTCATAGATCGTGACCCACAAGGCCGAACAACCGCTGGCTCTAATGTGAACTACTCTTCGCATATACTCCGATCACAGGATGGTATGGGATCCTCGAAAAACTCCGGCAGTGAAGGATACTACTCTACGTGCATACCTAAATCCCTTAAGCAGGTGGAACGAGGAGGGTCTAGAGAAAACACTGACTCTCACGTGTATCAATCTGCGGACTCAATAAAAGCTTGTAATAATAACGAGGATGGTGGTTACGTAATCCTGGATGAAAACTGATCACATAAATTAATTGAATTCTTCAGTGTTTGTTTTTGTTTGTGAGCTTTTTTATTTGGATTTATTTTTCAATCTTTAGATTAATCTCATAGAGACATTAATATCATTTGCAAAAATAGAAAGAGAAATAGGCTACTTTTTTAATATACACTGTTGGTCATATAGGTTGAATAATTATTTTTACCCCAATTAATGGAATGATTTTGACAATGGTCTATTCCTAATAGATCTAAATAATAGTATACATTCTCAGATTTATTGAATAATAGTTTGCGAGTGTCTGTTTTGCGTGACTGCTAGAGCATGTGTGTGCTACTATGCTAATCAACTAGGGGACCTACGTCCATAAGTCATAACTGGCAGTAATGAGGATTAATGCCTCACAAAAGGGCACGAATATATCTGATCGACACGGTTTTTATCCTGGGGCCTCACAGTAACGAGGCCATTGCTTAGCCACTGAATCATGACTGTACGCAGCGGGGGCTAGGGTACGGGGCCGCCCCCATAAATACACAAAAAACAAGAAAATGCATTAAATTATCAATATTTCATTGTATTTTCCCCCGGTCCCAAAAAGGAAAAATTACTCTGTAGGGTCATGCATTATGGTTCAAGGAATGGCCACACAGTGGATTTCTTTGATTGTTCATTAACCCCTATCCTGTGTTTTTACCCAAAAAATGAATTTAGTTATCAGAATCGTTTTCATATCCCTTTTTGAATGGTGTAAAATGCCATCAGATTTATATACACTAAACTCATTATAATTTGAGAAATAAAAGCATTGCAACTATGTTCGTTCTTTATGGGATCTCGTCTGCTTGGGCAAGTTTGGTTCATATAGTGACGGCATTAAAACATTGTTATTTTTCTGGCGAATCTCTCGTATATCCCAATGCAGTGGAGGTGGTTTTATTTGTATTTTTTATAAATCATCCGATATGTAGTTGACCTAAAACTTGTACGATGAACATCTGTTAGCTTACCAGTTTCTAGTGATACGGGTAATTTGTGATTTTCTTTGAACGGCCACTTTAACTGTTTTTCAGAAGTTGTTTCTGACTGACTGAGGCACAATAGAGGCGTGGCGGCAACTTGATTGTGTTGCCGTGTGGGCAAAACGGACGTTTTGAATGACTGTTGCAAGATTGAAACTATAATATATATTCGCTCGAAACCCATGCACGCGATATCTGGATGTAACATGTAGAACGTAGAGATATATTGCACCGCCTTCGTTTTCTTCATTTATATGTCACATAATAAAATGACTTTTCGCAAGTTTCTTTTCATATACAACAATAGCAAGTTTTGTTTTCTTTCGCTCAGTTATTTCTCGAATTATTGCATATTAAAACTAATATCAAAGTATTACTCACTTGTAACTCACTAACGGCAATACTGAGTGGTTTGGAATTGTTAGGGGAGTACGACAAGGTTGCATACTGTCTCCTAACCTTTTTAATATTTATTATGAGGACATTATGAGAAATGCTCTGGAAGGATTCAATGGGGGAGTTAAGTTTGGAGGTAAAGAGATCACAAACCTAAGGTATGCTGACGACACTACTCTCGTTTGCAGCAGCAGAGAAGAGCTGATTGATTGTTGAATCGCATCCAACAGGCAAGTGAAGAGAAAAACCTTCTTCTAAACACCAGAAAGACAAAAATAATGGTTGTCGATAGAGATGATAATAACACTGACTTCACCGTAGCTGGAAATAAGATTGAAGTAGTAAATCGGTTTGAGTACTTGGGTTCAATCATCACTAACAAAGGAGAGAGCACTACAGAGATAAGGAGAAGGATGACAATGGCGAGATCAACAGTACAGAATATGTCTCACATCTGGAAGAGCCGAGGCCTATCTCTCAGTCTGAAGGTTCGTCTGCTTCAAGCAACTTCTTCCTCTGTTGCGACTTACGGAAGTGAGTCCTGGGCCATGACAAAGAATGACAGAAAGAGAGTTGATGCCTTTGAAATGTGGTGCTATAGGGGGCTGTTGCAGGTGTCATGGAAAGATAAAGAGACAAATTTGTGGGTCCTGGAAAAGATTGGAACAGACTTGACCATCAGAAGGGGAATCATGGAAAGAAAACTAAACTATTTGGGGCACATTGTTAGGAGATCTGAAGGTGTTAAGAATCAAATACTGCAAGGAGCAGTCGAAGGAAAACGGGGTAGAGGTCGTCCACCAAAATCTTGGACTGATGATATCAAGAAAGTGTCTGGACAAGGAATGAAAGGTGCAACATAAATGGCAGGTGAAAGAGTTACATGGCGTGCTCTCGTGAATACCAAAGCAGCGCTTTACAGCGCCACCTGAAGTTGATGACGATGAACTCACTTGATCCAGGATTATTCAGCCTTTAGACTGTTGTTCCTATCCATGGTTTCCTTTGGTTAAGGTTGTCATCATATTTAACTGGGGCTTCTTTCCACCATTTCTCAAGTCCAGATTTGACACGGTTGATAGTCTGTGGTACTCTCCACAACATCGCCTGGAAGACCACTCCACACATTGATTTGCTATAGTTGCTTAGATTCATTAAAAATAAAGATTATATTTATTAATTATTCTAGGAGGGGGGGGGTGGAGGTTTGAGTTCCCACCCAAACCTTCCCTTTAGAATAATAACCGTACGTTTAGCGAGAATTATGCAAACAGGCTTCATATAGTCAAACCTACCCTAGTGGCCACCTCTCTATAAAGGCCTCCTGTATATAGTGGGCACCCGTACTGCCTCACTTTGGAAGGACACTTATGCTGAAGAACCTGTCCAAATAGACAACCTGTCTACTGTGGCTACTTATTGTGTTTCCCTTGAGTGACCTTAATAGACAGGTTTGACTGTATTTGAAACAGTCCGACACTCCAGGGAATTAACATTTTTGAAGGGTGAATGATAATGATTATGTTGAACATTGTTTGTAGTATTTGATTCAGAACAATAATAGTAACGAAGTACCTTGGGATTTCAGTAAGTTATCCTCATCCCTAATTTCAAGGATCTACAATAAATCACTCTCAGATAAGAGTCATTTCAAACCGTTCAAATATGCTGTCATTTGATGAGGCCACGTTATCATTTTATATTATACACCACATAAAAAGATTCTACGCCTCTGATTGGTTAAAACTGCCTGCAACTTATCCTTTTATTTGAAACAAAATATGAGTTTAAAATATAAGAAAACGAACGTATGATCACTTTTATCACAATGTAAGGTGACATGACCGACTTAAAACTCGTTCCCTTAACTTATAACTCTTTCCCTCGACTTGAACGCGCATCAGTCATTAGGCTACTTTTGGCTACCAATAACCGCGACCATCAACGATCAAAAACAAGACCAGTCATTACAATACATGTACAGTAACAATGTACATGTAGAAGGGAAAATCTCTTGTTTAAATGGGAGATTTTTACGATAGCAGCAAAAATGGTTCATTGAATCTCCGATAAGAGATAAGAAAGTTATGAATATTCACAGTTATAATGATTAACACATTCAAATTGGAAATCTGTGACGTAAACTCCGAGCATCTCTTCCAATTGCTCAATAGCTCTACTAATAATTTCATGAATTTTTGATTTTCTTGGGTTTTCGATGAAGCATTCGATTTTTACTTAAAAAAGGGGTTGTGTAAAACATCTATGTAATGATTATATTCGGGTTGCATGTAGAAATGAGTATATCCTTCACTACAGAAAAATGTAGTTCATACTTTGTTTAAGGTAGAACAAATGGGAATGGTGTTTTATAGGTTTGTCTGGTAATCGCTAATTTAAGTTTGATTGCAATTTGAAAAACCTTTCTTATTTTTCAATCGGAGATTCCTCAAACTTTGTCTGATCTGTCTTTTCCCCCTGCTTTTATTTAAAAGAATTGAATACCAGGGTAGGCTCCCCCTTTAAGTCTACACCTACAATATAAAACACACATGACACATCCTTCCTTGTCCAGTCGTGTGTGTATTCTCATCAATGGAAGAACGACCCGGGCATAGTTTTCACGAAACCATCACACGTACAACTTCACCGACATCCTATTGAAACGCATTTAAATTACAATATACGTGTTCAATGGCATGTCAGTGAAGTTGTACGTATGACGGTTTCGGGAAACGTTGCCTTGCATCGTCACTCATGGTTAAGCGTAATATATCATGACAGATAATAATTGTATATCATTTTATTCAAAACAAGTATATCCATATCTTTATTTTGAAATATTTTCACAACTATATGCTGCATGGACATTGAATGCACGGTATATTTGGCGCCATAGAATTTAAAAACATGTGACACTTTATAGAAATATTCTCATTTTTCGTATGAGTCTTATAATCTTTCTAAATATGTTAGAAATTGGATTCTCACAAACTGGCGTTCAATTAAAACAATTGTGTATCACGATGTCGTACATTAAACTACGATACGACTTAGTCTTCTTCTTCCCCCCCCCCCCCCCCCCATTGGAGATGGAGATCAGCAGTCAGTTCCTGCAGAGATAACGGTGATGAGAATGGTTGTCGTTATTGTCTTGTATAAGAGGGCATGCTCCTGAGGTACAAATGAGAGGTAGCGTATGTATTTGCAGTATGAATTCGTGGAATGCAAGGGTCGTCAGGCACGTAGCCACGGGGGGGGGGGGGGGGGGGGCCCAAAAAAAATTTCCAAGATCGCTTGAACTTTTGTAGACCCCTCCCCAGGACGTCGATCGATTACATGTATGTGCCCCCCCCCCCACACATCAAACTCTGGCTACGTCCCTGAGGGTCGTTAAGGATGTTATTATGTGGTAAGGGTTATGTCTGGGTTGGATGGAAGGATTAGTTGTGTAGAAGCTTGTAGGTTGTCTCTGCGTAGGGTATGTAGAATGTCTATTTCTGGGAGCTTCCGGTTGGAATTCCTTATGACGTTGGACCACTGTGCGGAAAAAAGCAATTGAATCTTACGATCGGGTGATTAAAAACACAATGAAAATTGAAACGTAGTGGATAGCGCTATACAAAATGAAACCATTATCATTGTGTTTTATTCCTAAATATGGTTTCGATTAGACTCGTCATATTGATAGCAAATATTAGCTTTGACGATTGAGGAAGCTTCTTACAAAAGTTCGCTCATCTAGCGCACTTAAAAGATATTTATTTTACTCTTTTCGTTCAAGTAAAACTAAGTGGGTTTAATTGCGACTAGTTCCTCCTTGTTCGAGTAGTTTTATCCAGACATTGTCAATACAGATCCTTGTTTTACATTTCGTGATAGAATACAAGTCAATACTTCGTCTTTCGTTGATGCATGCAGAGTTTTGTAAGATAATATCGAATCAACAGCAAAAACTGCCATGATGTTATGGTCTATGTATCGTGTTCTGTGTGTTCTGACACTGGTGATAATCGTGACGTTACATCGTTCATATGCTGGTGAGTGTTCTCATCATTTTTTGATGTTGTTGTTTTGCCTTTTGTTATAACGACAGAATTGATATATTATCGGCCGCGATGGATTTTATCTCCCAATATTTGTGTTTATGCATGTAAACATAAACTTTTTATTGAACTAAATTGAATTGAGTTGAATCAGTAATGTCAAGAAAAGGTAGAAATAACTCATGATTTAGGGATGATTCGCAGATACAAGAACATTTGCCATATGAGTCTCTTACTCATGTACAAAAAGAGTATACGAGTGAGAGACAAGGGGGGATGGAGGAAAGGGGAGGGAGAGAAGGGAGAGCGAGAGGGAGAGAGAGAAAGAGAGAGAGAAAGAGAGAGAGAGAGAGAGAGAGAGAGAGGGAGAGAGAGATTCTTATTCGTCTACAGGTAAAGGATATTCATTATGTATGAAATAAGTTTATAGTTAATTAGGATACCTTGATGTAATCCTGAGTGCATTGAGGAAAGAGAGGTAAATTTGAATATTTTTCCTTTTGCTTTGTAGAATTATTCTGTAATTTCGGGGAACGTACATGGTCGTCAGCTGCTGGATTGAACGAATGTGGTATTACGCAGAGCAGCTCATCACCTGCCTGGGGAGCGACCAGTGGCTGGGGCGCCAATGGCAATGCACCATCAGAAGGCAAAAATGGTTTGTATACTCTTTTTTGCTTTTTCCCCCAATAACACAAACCCTATTGCCAGGTTGATTCCCCCCAATTTCTACCATGTTACCATATTCTCAGCGATTGTAATCATTCCATGTTGACCAGCATTTTCAAATATTTCTGCACTCAGATTGTATCAAGTTCGAATATTGCATTCCTTATTCACCCAAGGGAATCTATCCATCGAAGCCATGCTTTTCACTATTTGCCCTCATATCTCATCTCCAATTTTGTCAAATATACCTATCTTACCCTATACTGATTTTCCCCTCTCTATTTCTTATTATGATGTATTGTCATCCAGTTGTAAAGATATAACTTATATGATTATTGTATTCCTTCACTTTGCGTATTATGACTTGTTCCATTTATTTTAATGTATGATAGTTTATGAAGTGTTATGAAAGATGAACTAAGCTAAAACTAAAAGTAAATAGGTTTAATAAGATTTCTGTCTAGTTAATCAAACACCTCTTAATATGTCAGATTATCTCTACATAATTGTTGTTTATATAGATGGGTTCCTACTTACGAAAGATCGAGGAGTAAACACGCAGATCTCAGCAATATTCCACCTACCTAATCTTGAACTAACACAGAACTCTGGACTACTCTCCTTCCACTACAAGTTCTTTGATCCTGGCGAGAGCATCCTAACGATTTCTGTCTGTGATTCGAAAATACATGATGTCACCCAGCAGTCTAATGACAACTGGGAGTTCGTCAAAGGCATCATAATCTACTGCAATGGACGTGAACCTACGGTAGGTGCGAATTCATAATGATGACGATGACATTAATAATGATAATACTAATGATAATAACAATAATAATAACAACAACAATAATAGTAATCATAACAATAATATTAGTGGTAATGATTAAAAAAACAAAAAACAATTATGGTAATAATGGTGATGATGATGAGGATGACGATGATGATGATAAAAATAAAAATAATAATAATGATAACCATAATAATAATGATTATAATATAACGTCACTATGCACTTCCAAAGAGCTTTGGAGAGTGTTCCCCTAGCTATAGACTTTATGAATAATTTCCATTCGCTCAAATTCACGTTACTTTCATGAATTCACTCCTCTCTTTCGTAGGTAACCTTCACTGCATTATGGAGCCTGTCCTCAGGTCGCGTAGCCGTGGATAACATCCGGGTCATGTCAACTTCACCACCAAGTATGTAGTGAATGTGATGAGTATAAATCTGTAGAAAAACCCCACCTTGTACAAACTTGTCTGATACATGTATTCTATAGGCCTACTATAGGGCTACCGGTTGTTGGTGCTTACAGCATTCTACCGTAGGTACCCTTTTAACCAGGCGCGGCTTCAGGCGGGGGCACAGCCGCTCCGTGCCCTCCCCCCTTTGGCGGCTTAAACAAAACAAAAACAAAACAAAGAGAGAAAAGGAGGGAAATAATCATGCTGTTTCATGGATATGGCACATGTCATGAAAATGTAATTCATGATATATAGAGCGACCAAAATCGATACAGAAAGAAAGGGGGGAAGGTTAAATTCTGACGAAATCAGAGGTGATCTGCATGTTACGCTACGCGCCAGATCACCTACAAAATATTTGAAATTCTGTCGAAATAAATATGTGCTCTGCATGTTACGCTAGCAGCAGATCACCTGATTACAAATGAACGACTCGTTCAGATGTACAAGCTATAGTTGAATTTCAAGAAAACAAAGTATGTATTATTCCACGTACCATGGTCATGTCAACTTCACCACCAAGTATGTAGTGATGCGTATGAATCAGTAGAGAAATACCCCCACCTAATACAAACTTGCCTGATACATGTTATAGGCCTACTATGTTGTAGAAATTGACTGCATAATTATTAGGCCAATGTTCAGTTCAGTTCAGTTCCGTTCATTTCAGTTAAAATCAATTTATTCATTCTTCTCAAGCATAAACACAATATTATAATACATACAAAAATAGCAAATATACATAAGACGAAAAAACGGAAACTACACAAAAATGTATACAAACTTGTACAGAGCAGTTCCCAGTAAAGGTAAATACATGGTATAAACAATATCAATGACAAAATAAAAAATACTATACGGATTAACTAGGTAATCCTGGTAACGCGCTTCACCAACAAACACCAGCAATCATACCCTTACAAAAATGTTGAATGGTGTTTCAATGGTAGGCCAATCTACCATTCACCATTGGCCTACCATTCACCATCCACCATTGGCCTACCATTCAACATCTACCATTGGCCAACCATCCACCATTGGCCTACCATGCCAATGGTGAATGGTAGATTAACGTTACAAAATTTGCATATTTCATATTCAAATTTCAATAGTGTAAATAGTACCATTCATCTACCATTGGTGATTATGCAAATGAGCGTCCAAACAAATATTATTAGGTTGAATGGTATTTCACTGGTAGATGAATGGTGCCCATTAAAGCGTAGCGAGCGTAATCTCAATGGTATCCGAATGGTATTTAAATAATGTTTGCGAATGGTATCCGTATGGTATTTCCAGTGGTACTTCCGAATGGTATTTAAATGGACGGTGTTTGTGAATGGTATCCGTATGGTATTTTCAGTGGTACTTCCGAATGGTATACCATTGGTATACGATTTAATTTTTTTTTGTAAGGGCAGCTTCATTAATAATTGTTAATTGTTTACGATCAGATAAATAACTTGATAAAAGTTCTAAAGGTGTGCCCCTAATTCTGTAATATTTCAATTTTTTGTAATAAAATAGAATGATTTTTAAGTTGCTTTAATTAACAATAACAGATGTTCGTGTAAGCAAATGTATAATAATGTATATCACAGAGTCATATGAGTGGGACCACAGGCACAAAACAGCAGTTACTCACGGTAAAAAGACACATATCAGATCCAAAATTACTCCAAATTGAAGAAAAAACTAAAGATCCATCATTGTTCCTGAGGACTAGGGTATTATTCGTTGCAGTTTTTCAGCTTTGAAACGTTGATCATGAAGGAAAATTCGCGAAAAATAAAGCGAAATCACAGAGCAAATTGTAGTTCAAATCCACCATTGAAACACCGTTGACCATACAATTCCACCATTAAAACACCATTGCCAAACAATTCCACCATTGACCATACAGACTCTACCATTGAAACACCATTCACCATACAGACTCTACCATTGAAACACCATTCACCATACAGACGCCACCATTGAAACACCATTGACCATACAATTCCACCATTGAAACACCATTCACCACACAGACTCTACCATTGAAACACCATTCACCATCATACACCACCATTGAAACACCATTCAACATACAGATTCCACCATGGGCACACCATTGAAATACCATTTACCATTGATGCTACCATTCAAACGCCATTCATTTACCATTAGTTTTTATTTAAGGGTACAGGGAGGGTGGGGTGGTAATGGTAATTGTATATCTAATGAAAACAATAATAATTTGAATAATCATCAATATATACCCTTTTCAACTTTGCTTTGAATGAAGTAATATTTGTTGAACTCTTTACTTCCTCTGAAAGATTATTCCACACGCGTGGACCTCTGTGTCTGAATGAGTTAAGTCAAATCTGTGATTTAACTTTGGGATAATGACATTTAATAACTAAGCGAGTATTGTGATAATGCACCGTTATATGTATGGCAGACATTTGGGACACATTGCAAGGAGTTATATCATGTATTGTACGAAACATTACTAATGCTATTTTTAAACGGAAAAATAATGGTCGCGAATGTGATTCAAAGGAAGAATTTGTGCATATTCTCAAAATTTTCTTTTGTAATTTGTGTAACGGTTCCAACTTCGTTGTTCCAACATTCGCCCAAATAATATTACAATATTGAAGATAAGGTAAGGCTAGAAAATTTATGAAGCATATAGATTTGTGGCAAATAACCACGAAGTTTACAAAGAATTCCTACAGTTTTTGAGATCTTGCTAGTTATAGTGGAACGATGGCTTTTGAGAGATGGTTCATCGTTTAAGGTTACTCCAAGAAATTTGAGTGTTTGGGAACAACTTAAAGGGATTTGATTCATAAATAATATTTCATCGGAAATATCATGATTTGTATGTTTTATATGTTCTTTACAAAAATACATAACATTAGTTTTATCATAATTCATCACCCATTCATTAGCGTGAAACCAATTTATAATCTGAATTAATTTCTCATTTGTCTTATTTACAAGAATATCAAAATCATTATAAGAAGCAATTAAGTTAGTGTCGTCTACGAAGAGGGCAAAATAGAAAAGTGAGGAAACATTAAAAAAAAAATTAAAAAAAGGAGCGGGCCGAGTGTTGAGCCCTGTGGGGGGGGGGGGGGGGGACACCACACCGGATCCTTACTCATATGGAAACGTTGTATCATCCGCTAAATTTGACTTGCGTGCATACAACAAATAAGCAGTTTTCCATGAAAATGCCCGGGAGTCACTTAAGTAACCTTTCAAAAGTATAAAAATATATCAATAATATGCACTTTCTCTGTAGGGCCTACTTTTTCGGAAAAAACATAGTAATCCAGCACAATGTCGTCTTTTTTTGCATTGGAGAAAGGAAAAATAACGAGTTTCAAATTTCACTTCGGCCGCTCTCGCAAGTCCTCACTCGTTCCATTGTGGTCTGGCGGCTTTGGGGTGAGCGGGTAATCAACACACTATTTGTTAGCTTTCTTCTGGTATTAAACTTGTTTTGATTAGTAGTATATTTTTGTCATAATTTACTCATTCATATAATGGAACTACATGTACGTGTCGATGAAGCCAGTAGCCCGTGACCACAGAACTGTCTTGGGGGGAGGCCCAAATTTGAAATTATGCGAGCCAAATATTGGTACGTAATGGTGACCAGCAGTGACGTAATTAGGGGTGGGTGGGTGAAGGGAGGGGCGAGTTTTCCCCCTCCCTCCTCCGCGAAGCGCGGAAGCTGTGACATTTCAATAAATTATTAGAGAAAGAACACGATTCGTTGTTCCATTCCCAAAAATAATCCTCGTCTGAATTATGTTTTCCCCCATCCCGCGAGAAGCGCGAAAGCATTTACGTTTCATTAAATCATTAGAGAAAGAAGACGATTCGTTGTATACCGTTATGATTTTTAATCCTTGTCTAAATTCAGTTCCCCCCCCCCCTCCCACGCGAAGCGCGGAAGCTTTTACGTTTCATTAAATCATTAGAGAAAGAAGACGATTCGTTGTACCGTTCTTGACTCTTAATCCTTGTCTGAATTTCAAAAATGTTCTTTGTCTATTCCCTTTTCTTCCTACGTCCTCTTCCTTTTCACTCCTCTCTTTTTTTTGACCGGCGTTTATAGGGGGACCACCCCCACCGCCCCCCTGGCTACGCGCCTGCGGTCCGATGAACATATGTTGATACCTTGTCCGCCCCGGAAGCTCAGGGGTTTATGGTTTTAATTTACGGTCAGATTATCATTCAGGGGTCCGCCTTAGGGCCCTAGGCGGGGTCCAGGGGGCAGAGCCCCGGAAGTTCAGAAGTTTTAGGCATTTAATTACGGTCAGATGAGCATTATTTTGATACCTAATTGTTACAGTGGCAGGTCACTAATTGGCTAGGGGTTCAGGGGGCGGAGCCCCGGAATCTCAAGGGTATTAGGCACTCAATTACGGTCAGATGAGTATCAAGGGGACCTTCTAAGGGCTCTTGGTTGGGTCCAGGGGGCAGAGCCCCCGGAAGCTCAGGGGTTCTAGGCGTTTAACTACGGTCAGATGAGCATTTTTATACCTTATTATTTGTGACACTGGCAGGACACTATTTGGCGTGGGGTCGAGGGGGCAGAGCCCCCAGAAATCAGGGGTTTTAGGCATTAAATGACCGTCAGATGATCATCTAAGGGCCCGCCTTAGGGCCCTAGGTGGAATCCAGGGGGCAGAGCCCTTGGGGTTTTAGGCATTTAATCATGGTCAGATGAGCATATTTTGATACCCCATTATAATGTGACACTGGCAATTACCTATTTTTTCTTTCTCGCTCTCTTTCTTTCTATTTCTCTTTAATATACTTTTTCAAAGAAAGTGTGGGGGGCGGGCTCGAGGATCCCGATCCCCGCCGTTCCGCGGGCCCTGATATGTAGGCATCTCAAGAAGCATTTTCTTGCCTGGCTGTAAATGCAAACGCATAAAGTGAGGAAAAATCTCGGAAAATTATCTCATTTCAGCATTATTTGTAAACCACCGTAATGGAATTAGAAATAAACCACGTTTGAATTCTATTTCTCCAAAGCCCCCCCCTCCCCTATCAGTACGCCAGTTCTTCCCTTTCTCTCCTCTTTCCCTTTCCCTTCCCTTCATTATCTCTCTTTTAGGTTTGCTGGGGGGGGGGGGGGTCATTTTGGTCCCCACCCCGCTCCACACATTGTTGGCGGGATTAACCGCAACTGATCTCCGCTTCTTTTCTCCCTTTTCTTTTTTTCTTCCTCTTTTTTGTTTCCTTTTAGCTCTCCTCTTTTCCTTTTCCTTCCTTCTCTCTTTTTTTTTTAGCGGGGACGGGGGGGGGGGGGAGGCTAGGGCCTTTTGCCCCCGCTCCCCCTATCCACAACTTGTTGGCGGGAAAATTGCAACTGATATCCCCCTTCTTTTCTTTTCTTCTTCCTCTTTTGTCCTTCCCTTTATCTCCTCTTTTTTTTTCTTTCCCTTTCCTTCCTTCTCTTTTATTTTTTGATTGGGGGGGGGGGAAGGGGGGAGGCAACAGTCTGGGAGGCAAGTCCTTTTGCCCCTCCCCCCCCCCGATCTCCTTCTTCCCTCTTTTCTTTTCTTCTTCCTCTTCTTTTTCCCCCTTTCTCTCCTCTTTCCCTTTCCCTTCTTTTCCTTTTCTCTCTCTCCTTTTTTTTGGGGGGGGGGGGGGGGCGGGGGGGGGGGGGGGGGGGGGGTGCCAAGGCCCGCTCGGCCCCCCCTGGATCCGCGTCTGGATTATCCCACATTAAATTGGAGAATCGTGTACATAAGTTAGGGTATTCTCGAGTTGCGGATTTTGTGGTAATTCGTGAGGGCTTGTCTATTAAGGAACGGAATGAGTTATGATATAAAATGTCCACAAAATTATTGATATAATTATTGGAACTATCGTTAAGAAAAATTTTCAAAACATACATCAATACTATCATTGAAATTCTTAAAGGCGTCGTTTAACGATGTTAAATCTTAGGTGCACGACCCTACGTGTTATCAGTGTCTGTGATATGATTTAATATTGAAGCCTCAAACAATTGCGCTTCAAAATGATCAAGAAGTGCCTCAAAAAAGTAAAAATTTTGGAGTGACCGGTTTTACCATAATCGTTTACCCTAAAAGATTGTATTGTTATGAAAACCGTTAGGGAAACGCAAGATTTGGTTTCGATTTACAATCATAAATATCTTGATAATCAGACAGGCGATCGGCTTGTAAAATTCATGGGGTTCCTGACTGACCTAAAGGTTTATAATTATCATTGCAGCATGAGCTAAATCCAGGATTTTGTTTCAGAATCTGAGACAAAGTAACCGGATCCCTTTAATTCATATACGAGGGTCTCTATAGATAACACCAACAACAAACTATTCTTTTTATTACACAATTAAATTGCTATAAATATCAACAATATGTATGATAATGACTACAATTATTTCCATGAACGTACAGGAAACTAAACTGAACAGGAAAGAGCTGCACACCAGGATCCTCGCTCAAATAGTAATATTGATAGTAAAAATACACTGTACGTGTAATGTATTCCTGTCGTATTATAATCTCTCATACCTATGCTCTCGATTCTACTTTTCGTTTTAATTCATTGTCGCACAAACAACAAAAACAATGATGAAGATGATTATTACATTGCTAATAATAATAATAATAGTAATGATAGTAATAATAATAATAATAATAATAACAACAACAACACTAGTAAAAACAACAATAATAATGATAAACATATTGATATCAATATTGGATATTTTAAAGATAATCTTGAGATCTGGTATGGGAATCGTATTTTAAGAGATAATTGCTATGATTTATTCTGGATTGTTTATCCTGCAGTAGATTGGTTGTTTTAACCAGTGAAATAAAATAACAACTTACTGCATGGCCTCATTTTCGATAAAAAAATACAATTCCCATTTGCACATAGTGACCTGTGTTTAATAAACAGATGCTCCTGGGCCTACTTACCAGGATTTCTATGCTCAATACTCGGCCACTATACATTTTCTACCAAAATTGTTTGTCACATGTCATTTATTTGTAATATTGAACGTTCGGTGTAAGATTCGTTGGAATCTGTGAGAATATATTTTCTATATCTACCAGAACTCAAGTTTACCTTTAAGGGCTCACATATCCACCATGCACGATGCTCAAGGCGTTTCAGTATTATACCAGCCCTAGTTATAGCTAGGCTAGGCAGTATTCAAGGAATTCCTTTCTACTGGTATTAAAGCCTACCCATTTTACACCTGGGTGGAGAGTGGCAAATGAAGAATACTGTCTCGCCAAAGGACACTAGTGCGCACCTTGAGCATTTGATTTTTTTAAGGATTTGGTGCCTTACACATTTTATCTAGGCCTATTGTTATCTATCATCTTTATAATAATCTTTGATGCTGTTGAATCAATAAACGCTTCATACATATTTGCATTTTCTTGAATCATCCCTGTTTCATTACAAAGCTACAACTACCAGAGCAACAACAACAACCACTTTGAACACCACGACGGAGCACCGTACGAACACCACGGAGCACACGACGACCACCGCGACGACACCGGAGTGGACAAGGTCTTCACCACGATCAACAGGTAGTGATTCGACAACGACTGTCGTAATGGATATCATTTTCACTGAACCCTTGGTCTCAATCCCCAGCCGATTAGATAGCGGGTAACCACTATAAAAATGCTTGCCAATCGTACATTGGATTGTGCATAAATATTTAACTTTAAAAGGGTTATGACACTTTTGATAGGTAAATGTGTGGTATTTTATTTGGTTTTTATGTAACATCACCGTAGATAAGTCAAAAGTAGTATTAACATATTCAATCAAGATAGGATGATCGGCATTGGAAGCCAACAGCCCCCAAACCGACAACCCATACACTATGTAGATAGACAATTTCGGTCTCGTAGAACTTCTGATATTTTCTAATAAGGCTCGTTCAGACATGTCGCAGCAAAACTGCGCCATTTTTGTGATAATTATTTATTAGTGATATTATTATTGATATCGTTAATGATATTGTGGTATTATTATTGTTATTATAATTATTAATGGTAGTTTTGATATTATTTTTTTATAATTATCAGTATTATTATAACAATATTATCACTATTTTGTTGTTACATTTTCACATGAAATATTGCTCGTCTTTATATCATGCTGTTTAAAAACAAGAAACATAAACAAATATTCCATGTTACGACATGATTGAATTTAAACTTTGTTTTCTCTGTATTTTTAACCTATAATTTGTAAAGGGCCTCTTAGGAAAACAGTGTCGATACTGAGAGTGTTACCCTGTTTAAATCAAACGGCTATATAAATTGATTAATTTATGTATTTACCCATTTATCTATTTCTCTAGGCCTTTCTACCGTAGAAGCCGTGGGTCCATCGGTTCACATTGCCATTAAAATCTGTATCCCGGTCGTCATTTTCCTGATCATCATTGTTGTAGGTATACTGACATATTCCCGCCTGAAGCACGCTGGAGAATCACCTGTCATAGTGACGGAGAAAGCTAGTGAACAACACCGAGACAGTAGTGCCCATGGCGCAACATCTCGGCCGTTAAATATAATGCCTATATCACATAGAATGCATGGCGCGTCAGGGACCAATCCTTCAGTGAAGAACCCTCTTGAGACCTTGGTAGGAGAAGTTCTCTACGAGGACCCTGACAAGAAAGTTTCTTCGGCAACCACGGCAGATCCTGAACTATCCCATGAGTACCTCGTCCAATTCCGGGGTGTTCCTTTGAAGAACAGCTCATTGGACCATGACTACAACTACCCAGACATGCCAAATGTAGGCCTGGTCCAAGGTCCAGTTTTGGCCAGAAGTACCGATGAAGATGGGTACATTGTCATAGATCGTGACCCACAAGGTCGAACAACCGCTGGCTCTAATGTGAACTACTCTTCGCGTATACCCCGATCACAGGATGGTATTGGATCCTGGAGAATCCCCGGCAGTGAAGGGTACTACTCTATGCGCATACCTAAATCCCTTAGGCAGGGGGAACGAGGAGGGTCTATAGAAAACACTGAATCTCATGTGTATCAATCTGCAGACTCAGTAAAAACTTGTAATGATAACGATGATGGTGCTTACATAATCCTGGATGACAACTGATCACATAAAATCATTGGATTCTTCACTGTTTGCTTTTGTTTGTAAGCTTTTTGTAATTATTTATTTTCAATCATTAGATTAATCTTATAGAGACATTAGCTCATTTGCAAAGGTCGTTTGGAAGTGTTCTCACACCTCCGCAAAAGCCACGTGCCAAAAGAAAGAGAAATAGGCTACTTTTTGTGGTGATATTTTGTGCCCTTAAAGCAAGTACATAGTGCCCGCTTCTCGGGAGTTAATATTGATGACAAGTTAACATGGTCTTTACATATTAGTGATATTGCATTGAAGATCTCAAGAATTACTGGAGTTATGTCAAAACTGAAATTTGTATTACCGTGACAAAGGTACTGCTTTTGCTATACAATTCATTAATTCTTCCTCATTTACAATATGGTAATATGCTATGGATAAATGCATCAAATACATTGTTAAATCGTTTACATTTGTTGCAAAAACGTGTAATACGCATAGTTGCCAAGTCTCATTATTTGGCCCATACCAACAACATCTTTAAACAATTAAGGGTTTTGACTGAATATGAATTAGGTAGGTTACAACTGGGAGAATTTATGTACAGGTCTGAAAAGGGACTATTACCAAACTCACTTCAAAACTGGTTTAGATGCAACAGTGATGTACATTGTTATAACACTCGAAACTCCAAGAATTTGCAAAGCATTTATTACAGAATTGCTACTGGCCAAAGAAGTGTTAAGTATCAGCGTTACCTTACATGGTCTACTTTAGATAACAGTCTCAAACAATCTGCATCATTACGACAATTTAAGTATAAATATAAACAATATCTCTGCAATTCTAAATAGTCATATCAATTTAAAAACAATTATTATTATGTTTCAAATCGCAATTATGTTATCATCGGGTCAATTTAATCTAATTATAAAACCAGACATTTGAAGGGAGAGTCCACCCTGAGGATGGGTTTACTCCGCCTTTACTTGGCCACACACATTCTCAGGGTGGACTTCCCCTTCATTGCTACCGGGGCTAGACTCGATAAGCTTCGCTTTTTCTAGCCCCATCTACATTACTTACCTTTTATGTTTTAATGTTGATGTTTTGTTAACTGACGTAGATTTTCATTGTTCTTTTATGCTTATGTATCTGTTTTCATTTGCTCTATGTGTCAAATGTGTACAATGTAATCTGTTACCTTGTATATTTTTCTGGTTTTTAATGTGGAAAATAAATGAAATGAAATGAAATGAAATATAGTAATACGTGTCGTTTTATTTCGCGATAAAAAAGGTCCCCGAATTCATTCGGGGACCGTGATCTTTACTGTTCTGACAGCTCTCACATGGCACGGCAAAGAACGCACAAGTCAGCATTGTTACTGACGCAATCCTACGTCAGCTGAATGACGACTTATGACCGTGTTATGTCCGTCAGACACGACTTCGGGAAACGGGCACGGGTAAATACGCCGAATATGGCGTCTTTACAGAATCCTCGTCGTTCAATGCGAGGCCTTAGGTACAAGAGGCATGAGGAAAATCTTGCGTTGTCGACCTGTTCTTGGTGGTGTAGGCCATTATCCCTCAGTCACACCTTTGCGTAATTGGCTTGCGTATTGCTGCGTATTTATAGCAAGCCGTTTTAACATTTATCCCTATTTCTTAATACAGTATCAAAAATTGAACTCTTGATATCAAGAAATCGAATTCTTGAGATCAAGAATTACTATCGCTTTACAACAGAAAATCATTTCTTGATATCAAGAAATAGAAATAAATGTTAAAACGGCTTGCCATAAATACGCAGCAATATGCAAGCCAAATACGCAAAGGTGTGACTGAGGCATTATTTAAAAAGAAATTATGTTGTGGATGTATTTCGTTTATATGTTTGTCTTTTGAAAAGGTATACTATACGACGTAACCTTCCAGGACTTCGAAGATAATTGACCCATTACATAGTTTTTTATTGAAAAATATAGTAACTGCAGGTTGACTTTGCTAGGTCTTTTCTTCACATTGCCTCACATTCAACGTTGAGGGCTCTATATTCATCGTGCAGTATACGCCTTTTTCGGCGTGTTTAACAGTTTGTCAGAAGTTGTTTCTGACTGAATGAGGCACAGTAGAGGCGTGGCGGCAACTTGATTGTGTTGCCGTTTGGGCAAAACGGACATTTCGAATGACTTTTGCAAGATTGAAACTGGAATGTATATTCGCTCAAAACCCATGCACGCAATATTTAAATGTAACATGTAAGACGTAGAGATATTTTGCTCCTTCGTTTTCGTCATTTATATGTCACATAATAAAATGACTTTTCGCAAGTTTCTTTTCATTAACAACAATAGCAAGTTTGGTTTCTGTCGCTCAGCCATTCTCGAATTATTGTATATTAAAACTGATATCAAAGTATTCTGAATGTACGTTGTCAAACATACTAGTTTAAAATCATTCCACTATGTTTTTTATTTACGGAATAAGAATAAAACTAATTTTTCGTTTTTCAACCTCTATTTTAAATAAATGGCAACCATTAAGAGTGAATATCATGTTGGTTCCAATAATTATGAATTTGATTATGTTTTCTCAAATGCATACCATAAAATGTTGTGATAACAAAAATGAAAACTACTACTTATGATGGTTAAGAAAGTCAAGCAGAATAATGCTTTTAGCAGTTTCAAATGATAACAATTGTCATTATCTTAAATTATTTTTAAGATAAAAGAACAACAAAATAAAAAAGAAGAGAGTATTAAAATCAAACTATCATGTTCCAGTCCTTTTCTAGATCAAAATGACAGCTTGTGCCCCTTTCATCATTTCTGATATCTCCAAAATCCATGCAGGACAAAAACGATCTAAATTTCGTTTTTATATCGCAGGTTGATAACACTTAATTTTTAGGTTGGTGCTGGATTCTAATATTGATATTATGTCGTAATAAATAGAGTGATTGATTATGTTTGACTCATTTATATTAGAAATTGGCGCCTCCTCGAGCACCATTTATATTAAGATGACTAAAAAGCCAATGTCGAAAAGAAAACTGTAATTATTCCCTCTCTCTCTCTCTCTTTCTGGATCATACCAGCATTTCTTTTGTCAGTGTAAAATACATTGATCTGGTACATAATACAGACCATCCAGGTCAATGAGGGATTGATAAATGTTGCATAGATTAAATACTAATACCAGGTTAAGAGGACTGTAACAGTGTGTCATGAACCTTAAAAACAGGCGAAGCAATAGCAAAGAGATCAAAATCAATCGAGCTGTATGCCAGATCAATTTAATCTACATCTACAATCACCATGAAGGTTGTCGTCCTTGCTGCTCTGATGTGTGTTGTTCTGGCTTTTCTGGCAGAAGGGGAGTTTGGCAATAGACAAATGTTTAGTAAGTATGGTATGGGCGTTAGTAGGAGAGGTGCTAGCATATTTTTTATGTGTGGGGGGAGGGTGGTACACGGCTGGGGACGGGGGCTTGGGGGTTCTTGATAGCATTTTCAATATTTACGTCCCAGTTGCTTAGATTCATTAAAAATAAATATTATCTTTATTAATTATTCTAGAGGTAGGGGGATTTGAGCTCCCACCCTAACCCTCCCTTTAGAATAACTACGTGCGCTAGCAAGAATGATGCAAACAAGCTTCATACGGTCAAACCTACCTTAGTGACCACCTCTCTATAAAGGCCACCTGTATATAGTGGGCAACCGTACTGCCTCCATTTGGAAGAGAAGTTATGCTGACGATCCTGTCCAAATAGGCAACCTGTTTACTGTGGCTACTTATTGTGTTTCCCTTGGGTGGCCTCAATAGACAAGTTTGACTGTATTTGAAAAAGTCCGACACTCCAGGAAATTAAAAATTTCGAAGGATGAATGATAGTGATTATGTTGAACATTGTCTGTACCTTGACAGTGACATTGACCTTGACATTTCAGTGAGTTATCCTTATCCCTAATTTCAAGGATCTACAATAAATCACTCTCAGATAAGAGTCATTTCAAACCGTTCAAATATGCTGTCAAATGATGAGACCACGTTATCATTTTATATCATACACCACATAAAAAGATTCTACGCCTCTGATTGGTTAAAACTGCCTGCAACTTATCCTTTTATTTGAAACAAAATATGAGTTTAAAATATAAGAAAACGAACGTATGATCACTTTTATCACAATGTAAGGTGACATGACCGACTTAAAACTCGTTCCCTCAACTTATAACTCGTTCCCTCAACTTATAACTCTTTCCCTCGACTTGAACACACAGCAGTTATTGGGCTACTTTTGGCGACCAATAACCGCGACCATCAACGATAAAAAAAGACCAGTCATTACAATACATGTACAGTGACAATGTACAAATAATGGGATTCATTTAGAAGGGAAAATTCCTTGTTTAAATGGGAGATTTACCATGATATTAGGTTGCTGGGGAGATTTTAACAATAGCAGCAAAAATGGTTCATTGAATCTCCGATAAGAGATAAGAAAGTTATAAATAATCTCTTTCTTCACTTTCTCTCACTTTCTCACTTTCTCTCTCTCTCTCTCTCCCGCCCCAACTCCTCGCTCCTGCTTTCTCTTTGAGAAAAAGGTAGCCTACACCTATCATACACACACACGCACACATAATTATGTTTATATCCTAAACAATGACGTATAATAATAATTGTCCATCAGATGGTTTCGAATCAACCGGAATTCAAGAAGAATTAATTAAATATATTCGATCTGTTTCATATTCTGTTTTCCTTCACCACTGACTACAAATACAGTTACTTTCGAAGCCAAAATCACTAAAGAGTGACAATGAAGAAATAATGGGATTCATGTACATGTAGGAGGAAAATCCCTTGTTTGAATGGGACATTCACCCTGATACTAAGTTGCTGTGTTGATTTTAACAATACCAGCACAAAATGGTACATGGAATGTCCGATACGAGATAAGGAAGTTATGATCATTAACACATTCAAATGGAAAATCTGTGACGTAAACTTCGAGCATCTCTTCCAATTGCTCAATAGCTGTACTAATAATTTCAGGAATCTTAATTTTCTTGGGTTTTCGACGAAGCATTCGATTTTTACTTAAAAAGGGGTTGTGTAAAACATCTATGTAATGAATGTATTCGGGTTGCATGTAGAAATGAGTATATCCTTCACTTCAAAAAAATGTAGTTCATATTTTGTTCAAGGTAGAGCAAATGGGAATGGTGTTTTATAGGTTTGTCTGGTAATCGCTATAAATTTAAGGTTGATTGCAATTTGAAAAACCTTTCTTATTTTTCAATCGGAGATTCCTCAAACTTTGTCTGATCTGTCTTTTCCCCCTGCTTTTATTTAAAAGAATTGAATACCAGGGTAGACTCCCCCTTTAAGTCTACACCTACAATATTAAACACAAATCATACATCCTTCCTTGTCCAGTCGTGTGTGTATTCTCATCAATGAAAGAACGACCCGGGCATAGTTTCCCGAAACCATCACAAGTACAACTTCACCGACATCCCATTAAACGCATTTAAATCACAATATACGTGTTTAATGGCATGTCAGTGAAGTTGTACGTATGACGGTTCCGTGAAACGGTGCCATGTATCGTGTATCATGCATGGTTAAGCGTAATGACAGAACTGATAATAATTATATATCATTTTTTTTTTAAAATAGTTATAACGATAATGAAAGTGACATATTTTCACAAATATGCTGCATGGAGATTAAATGAATCGTATGGTTGGCGTATAATAGAATTTAAAAACATGTGACAGTTCATATAGTATATAAGTCTTTTAATATTTCTCAATATGTTAGAAATTGGTTTCTAACATATTGGGGTTCAATTAAAAAACTTGTGTATCACGATGTCGTACATAAGACTACGATACGATTTAGTCTTCTTCTTCTTCTCCCTCCTTTGGGGTTAGAGATCAGCAGTCAGTTCCTGCAGAGATGAGAAAGGTTGTCGTTATTAGGGACTTTAAGATATGCACGTCGCCCGACTGCTACTTGTGACGTCCTTTTAAGGCACTGATATTGCCTTAAAAGGACGTGACACGTAGCAGTCCCCTATGTCGACGTGCAAATCTAAAAGTCCCTATTGTCTTGTATATGAGGGCTTGCTCATGTGATACCGATGAGAGTAGTGTATGTATTTGCAGTAAGAATTAATGGAGGGCAAGGGTCGTTAAGGATATTATATGTGGTAAGGGTTAGTTCCGGGTTGGTAGGTCTCTGTCTAGGGTAAGTAGAATTTCTATTTCTGGGAGCTTCCTGTTATCATTCCTTATGAAGATGGACCCCTGTGCGGAAAGAAGCAATTGAATCTTACGACCGCGTGATTAAAAACACAATAAAAATTGAAACGTTGCAGAAAGCGCTATACAAAACGAAACTATTATCATTGTTTATTATTCCTAAATATGGTTTCGATTAGATTCGTCATATTGATAGCAAATATTAGCATTCACGATTGAGGAAGCTAGTCACAAGATTCCCTCAGCTAGCGCACTAAAAAATATTTATTTTACTCTTTTCGTTCAAGTAGAACCAAGTGGCTTTGTTCGTGACTAGTTCTTCCTTGTTCCGAGTATTGTATTCAGACAGAGTTTTGTGAGATAATTTCAAATCAACAGCAAAACTGCGATGATGTTATGGTCTATGTATCGTATTCAGTGTGTACTGACACTAGTGATAACTGTACAATTACGTTGTTCATATGCCGGTGAGTGTTTTTCTTTTCTTTCCTTCTTCATGTTCTTTTTCGTTGTTGTAATTTTGCCTTTTGTCATTTCGACAGAGTTGACATATTATCAGCCGTGATGGATCTCCCAATAATTATGTTTATGCATGTTTACTTTAACCTTTTATTGAAAGAAATTGAATTGAACTAACTCAGTAATGCCAATTCATGTTTTATGGATGGTCATATAGCCTAGGTCTTCGGGGAAGGGGAGAACATAACAAATAGGAGGGGAAATTGTTGCCTCTGTGCAGCATTTGTCACAATATTAGTTGCGAGCCATCAACACTCGCACCTTTCCTGCCTGTACTTTGGTTTTGGGAATAACAACGTTCTCAAGTACTGTATTTCAATCTTCATTTGAGATATAACATAAATCGAGGTTCGAGACTGCTTTTAATGATAGTGTATTCGTACAATGGCAAACCAATGGAGACAATCAGCCGAATATGGCAGGTAAAGGAAGAGATTGCTTGGGCTATAAGTAAATCAAGTAGAACCTATTGTAAGGCTATGTCAGGTATTCTGGTTAGTAGCCGGTATTCTTAGATGTCAGTGGGTGTATCAAGCATAAGATGGAGCCACTTGACCCCCTCCTTACACGAATTATAATAGTCCATTTCGCCCTATCGCCTTCCCAGGGAAACTCCACACGCTCTTTGTCCATTTTTTGTAACGCAACAGACTATCATGACGGGTATCATGTACACATACTTGTAGTAGCACACACATGCATACTTTAGCAGTCACGCAAAAAAACACTCACACATTATTATCCAATTAAATCTGAGAATGTATACTATTATCTAGATCTATTAGGAATAAATTATTGTCAAAATCATTCCATAAATTGGGGTAAAAATAATTATTCCACCTTAATAACCAACAGTGTGTATATACATATCTCTTCTCTTTCTCGCTCTCTCTCTCCCGCCCAACACCTCGCTCCTTCTTTCTCTCTAAGAAAATCAGGTAGGATACACCTTTCTTACACACACACACATACATATATTAATATCCTAAAAAATGACGTATAATAATAATTGCCCAAAAGGTGGTTTCGAATCAACCGGAATTAAGCTAGAATTGATTAAATGGATTCGATCTGTTTCACACTCTTTTTTTCTTTCACCAGTGACTACAAATAAAGTTACTTTCGAGGCCAAAAGTGACCAGTCATTACAACAGAGTGACAATGTAGAAACAAAGGGATTCATGTAGGAGGAAAATCCCTTGTTTGAATGGGACATTTAACCTGCAGCAAAAATGATTCATGGAATGTCCGATAAGAGATAAGAAACTTATAATCATTAACACATTCAAATTGGAAATCTGTGACGTAAACTCCGAGCATCTCTTCCAATTGCTCAATAGCTCTACTATAATTTCATACATTTTGATTTTCTTGGGTATTTTGATGAAGGATTCGAATTATACTTCAAAAAGGGATTGTGTAAAACATCTATGTAATTATTATATTCGGGTTGCATGTAGTAATGAATATATTTTTCACTACAGAAAACGGTAATTCATAATTTTGTGCTTTCATGGTAGAGCAAATTGCAATGGTGTTTGATAGGTATTACTTGTAATCGCCAATTTTCGTTTGATTGCAATACGAACAACTTTCTTATTTTTCATTCGGATTTCCTCGAACTTTTTCTAATCTGTTTTTCCTTTTCCTGCTTTTATTAAAAAGAAATGAATATAAGGGTAGACTTCCCCTTTAAGTCCACACCTGAAATATAAAATACACATGACACATCCTTCCTTTTCCAGTCGTAAGTAAGTAACCTCAAGTGGAATTTTTTCGCGACTATAGTTCTTCCTTGTTCGAGTATTTTTATCCAAACATTGTCAATACACCTACGTGTTTTGCATTTCTTGATAGAATGCAAGTCAATACTTCGTCTTTAGTTGATACAGGCAGAGTTTTGTGAGATAATTTCAAATCACCAGCAAAAAACTGCCATGATTTTATGGTCTATGTATCGTATTCAGTATGTACTGACACTAGTGATAATCGTGACGTTACATCGTTCATATGCTGGTGGGTGTTCTCATTTCTGCCTTCCCCTTTTCCCTTATTTTTCTTTTCTTTCCTTCTTCTTGTTCTTTTGTTGTTGTTCTTGTTTTGCCTTTTGTTATTACGACAGAATTGATATATTATCGGCCGCGATGGATTTTATCTCCCAATATTTGTGTTTATGCATGTTTACATAAACTTTAATGTCGATAAAGGTAGAAGGATGATTGGCAGATAGAAGAACATTTGTCATAAGAGTCTCTTAATCAGGGCTCAAATTAATTTTTTGATCACGGGGGCTCTTCCCCCAAAAAGAGCCCCCGTGAACCTTCTCACAAGGGCTCTTTTAGAGCTGACGGGGGCTCTTTTGAAATACAAATTTCCATTGAATTGGTTATCATTTTATCATTATCATTTATTTAAGTCGGCATTTTCCCTCTTAGAAATTTACTTGTTACATAGCTGTTAATGACTTTTATCCCCGTGATGACATTCTCTCCATTTCTTCCCGTTCTGCACATAATTTCCTCCTCATTATGTGGAGTCAGGCGCGTACGCAGGGGGGGGGGGGGGGGGGTTAACATTTGAAAATCACGCCAAAAATTTCGCAACGACTCAGCCAGCCGCTGAATAGGCGGTGGGGGGGGGGGGGGGGAGGGGAGGGGATAAGAGGACTTTTTTTTATTTGGGGGGGGGGGGTCCAAAAAAAAAAGGGGGAGGGTTTTTTATACTCCGAAACAAACACATACAAAAGTTAAAGGGGGTTTAACCCCCCCCCCCCCCCTCCGTACGCGCCTGTTCTGAGCAACCTTATTTACATTCTTTCTTTACTTTTAGTCTTTACCATATCCTTCCAAAACACAGGGATCTAGCTTTTTGCTAAGGGTGGGGGGGGGGGGGGGGTAACCCAAATACGATGTGGAGCATCGTCCATGAGCCGCGTAGCGTCGAGGCGAATTTTGTTGTTGCTATTTTGAACCCCTGTTAGTGATGTTTTCCTGGCATCTACTGATATCTACTAATACTGTGTAGGTCTGGACACATGATAGCATTTTTCTTTGCACATCACATTTTCACTTGGCAGATCAAGGGGGAGGGGGGACCTCTAAACCGCCTAGATCCGCTCCTGCAACATCTTTTGTCTTCTTCTTCTCAATATTGATTTACTGGTCGAGTTACATTATTTGCTGGTCTTTTAGAATCACCAGATTTCAGAGGATTCACACTTTTCACAACGAAAAGTTTCTCCATGTTTCAGTCCTTGCGCGATCATCTCCAGCACTAGCAGATATTGGGCGTCAGTGTGCATACCGGTACTACCGGCGCAGTATAGCTACTGCTGACGGCCGCACTAGCTGCACTGCGAGCTTCCGTTGTTTGTATCCGTAATAAGTTCAAGTTCAAGTTTATTCAAACCAATCAAACACAACATTTTACAATCAATTGACACAAAAGAAATAAAAAACATGATAGGTTTGGGACCCCGGAGAAGCAGAGCTTGTGATAAGGGGCCCCTTAAAAGGTACATAAACAAAAACAAAATAACAGTATTTAGAATAACCGATGACAAAAACATATTTACAATGATAACTAATGAGTAAATATGGGAACAGAAAAAAAGATAACACACATACACATACACACCCACACACACACACACAGACACACCCACATACACACATACACACATGGCTTTCCAGGATTTACTTTAACATATTTTGTAATCTCTCAAAAAGATATTCTCGACATGTATGTTTAAACATAGGTAGTGTTGGACTGGATCTGATGTTTTGTGGCAACTTATTCCATTCTTTGATACAATTAATTACAAAAGAGTTCGAGGCAGTTTGTGTTCTCGCAAACGGCTGATGGATAAGATTTCTCTGACGTGTGTTGTACGAATGGACAGTCGAATTAACAATAAACGCATCTTTTAAAAATGAATTATTTTGAGCAGATTGAGATTTGTACATGAATATCAAACAATTCATGGAGACTAATTCATCAAGAGGCAACATCTGAAGTTGCACAAATAAAGGATTACTTGGACTTCTGTAATTTGAATTTGTAATGAGCCTGATAGCTTTCTTCTGAAGGACTATTAACTTGTTTATATGGCTCCTATACGTATTTCCCATGCAACATTACAATAAGTTAAGTGAGGCATAATGATAGCATTATAAAGAGTTACTAAAGTTTGCTCTGGTAAAAAAAAGCGTAACTTAAAAATCACACCAACACTCCTCGAGACCTTGGTACAAACATTGCTGAGGTGATCTTTCCAAGTTAAATGATCATCAACTGTAACTCCAAGAAACCTTACATTTTGACTCCGGTTGATCAGATGACCACCTATTGTCAGGGGGTCAATATTATCTGGGATTCTTTTGCCCCTTGATCTAAAAACAACATATTGAGTCTTACTAGCATTTAACAAAAGTTAGTTGCAACAAAACCACTTAAATATATTGTGAACTTCATTATTTGCAGACAAAATCAGATTATGCATGTCTTTGTGGTGAGAGAGCAAGCAAGTATCATCAGCAAAAAGTGAATAAGTAAACAACTGAGATGAGTTTATAATATCATTAATATAAATCAAGAACAATAAGGGGCCCAGGACTGAGCCTTGGGGTACGCCATAGTTTACCTTCCTAGATTGTGATTTAACTCCATTAACCACTACATACTGTAATCGATTATGTAAGTAATTTTTAAACCATTTCAAAGCTATCCCACGAATGCCATAATGCTCAAGCTTGCTTAATAATATATCATGATCAATAGTGTCGAATGCTTTCGATAAATCCAAAAACACACCAAGACAAAACTTCCCAGCATCAATTGCATTTATAATAGTGTTTACCAAATTCAAGACACCCATACTTGTAGAGCAATTCTTTCGAAAGCCAAATTGTTGTGGGATCAGAATATCATGAAGTCGAAGGAAGTCATCCAACCTTTTATACACTATTTTCTCTAGAATTTTTGAAAATATGGGTAACAAAGCAATTGGTCTATAATTCTCAATGTTCTTACGATCATTCTTCTTGAATACAGGGATTACTTTAGCTATTTTCAATTTGTTTGGGACAATACCCTGAAACAAGGACTTATTAAAAATATCACACAAGGGTTCAACAATGCATTGAATACAAGTTTTAATGACTTTTGGGGAAATGTCGTCAGAACCGCATGCCTTGGATGGTTTTAGAGTTAAAACAAAGTTAGAAATTTCATGAACAGACGTTGGTCTAAAGTACAAGGACGAGGAGTGATTCTGCACTGACAAAAATTGTTTGTATGATGTTTGGACAGGAGGAATTTCCTTGTTTATTTTAGAGGGCAAATCAATGAAATATTCATTAAAATATTTTGCTTTTTGTAAGTCTGATTTTAACAGTAAATCATTATGATACATATCATTTGGAAGTGGCGTCTTCTTCCCCCTCCCAAGCAAACCATTAATATGAGACCAAGTCTTTCTAATATCATTCTGAGTAGTTCGAAAAACATTATCATAATAATC
>JAVYIG010012264.1:0-54832 GCA_035222895.1 Strongylocentrotus droebachiensis | reverse complement strand
ACAACATTATGCAATAACTATTATGATTACTAACCCAATTACCTAGAAATTTCAAATACCTACATTGCGTCCTAAATTTGATATTTATCTTTTATAATTATGCAATATAAACCATATTCACAATTCATTGGGCTTAATCTCGACATAAAATGTTAATTAACTTCATTGTTATATATAATTCTAATATAAAATGTCATAATGTAAATGTCATATTGCATTATTGCGTCGTAAATTTGATATTTATCTTTTATAATTATAATTTTATATTTGTGTTTTCCCTTTTTACAATTTGTATAAAACTGCTATTTTGTTTGTAACTACTCTTATTGTCAGTTTGAACTTGTATTTTCCATCCTTATGCAGGACCATTATGTAAAACAGCCTGCGAGCTGATGAATGTTATCCTGTTAAAAGATGTTTTAATAAATAAATAATAAATAAATAGTTGTCCCGTGTGTCCGCGCATTCGCAAACTCAGATAAATGAAAAATACACGCGGCCAAGTCATTATCACGTAATGAAAATTTCTGCAAAAATTGCAAATTTCCCATTTATATAAAACGGAATTTATATTCAATCATAATGCCATAATGAAAGTTAGGTGCATTACAATGATTTTTTTCTCCCAACGGACTCGGTCAGTCTGCATCTAAATATGCTATGTGAGTGTGTGTGCGTGTGTGTGTGTGTGTGTGTGTGTGACTTTGCTTCTGAAAAAAGCATATGCAATGCATCCCATTTGATACACTAAATTAATTCTCTCACTTTTAATAATACTTTTGCGCAAGTCGACTTTTGCACTCTCGTAAACAATGCCTCCTGTTCATCCAAGCGTGAACACATACCAAACAAAAATGATACCAAACGATTTGGGATATAACACTCTTTAAAAAACATGTATGATAACCTTTCGTTAATTGCTGACTTTTAAAATAAATGACAATTTTCTGAGTGTAAACTTTTTTTGACTCACACGGTACATGTAAGGCTGTGTTCTTACACTGTAAATATGTCCCTCAGCTGCTTTGAATTCTCGTGATTCCCCTTTGATGTAGGAAACATCGGGTTTCAGTTGGAGTGGCACACTTTGATAGGGGTTCACCATTGCAATTTGTAGAATGGGGTTATCCCTTCAAGCTGATTTCGACAACGAAACTAAAATGTTTCTCATAAAATGCTAAGTGTAAGTGTGATAACAGAAGGATCAGATAAATGCATGTTGACAGCAGCAACAACAGAATATACCACGATTTTTCTTTAAAAGGACACTAATATTATTCACCCGAAAGTTTAATGCAGAAAACGATACCTTCCTTTACCTAGAAATTGAAATAGGAATATCGGTAAAAAGAAGGTAAGGTGAAATATTCTCAAATGCTATCGTCTGTTTGTGGAACATTGGTTGTAATTTGGGTTGCTAGAGCTAGAGGTCCCCGGGAAATCTCCCCCGCTCGCCTAATATCAAACATGTCATTCCGAGACTTTGCATTTTGATAACAGAAAAAATGTAATATCGTATACATGCACCGCGGGAGATTGAGCCGCTGGGTGTATATACGCTGGCCAGAAAGACCTTCTCCCTCGAGAACGATTATTTTGAGCTGATAATCAAAAAGGCCCCAGGATACGAAGGACCGCAATATATATACGATGTTTAAAAGAAAGAGTGACGTTTGGTGAACTTGAGACGCGAGAAGTTTGACCTGTTAATATGCCTAGTACAGACAAATCTATGTTCTTAGGCAATAATCAAGCCATTTGTAACAATAATATATAACGTCGTTGAATTAATACATTAAAGACTGTTTTCAAATCAAACGCCCCTCAAAATATGGTAAGTTTTTACTTCGGAGAAGAGCCCCCTTTCTGTGTTTTATATATTTGTTAATGAAATGGAAAAATGAGTTACCAATTTAATTAATTTGCTAACATGAAAGATCATAGACATTCTTTACCCATCATATCGCATGTTTCTTAAAGTGATCTTCAAGTCATAATCATCGACTATTAAGCGAGCAATATTATGGAAAGGATTTGATATGAACCACATTTTACTGTAATTGCAAAGCGTATTTCGACGAGAAAAACAGCTTTCCGATCAGTTATTTAACACCAGATGTAATATTTTCATCCATACCGACGAAAGAAATATCACGAATGAAAATTATTACTTGTTGGTGAACCAATACTGCATGCTGGCTTTAAATACGATGAGAGGAAAAGAACAACCACCTTGGGTAACTTTCATGCGTTAAGAAAACAAAAGAAGATGATGAAAAAAGTAGGGCATCGCCGCAATTTTCAATTTCTGACTTGTCATGTTTTATCTGATTGATCATGCTTTTTAGGATTGAGTTCGTTGTACATTCCTCTGTTGCATCACCCAGAAAGACACAACTCGTAACCTTTAGATTTTGATGGGAATATCTTGTCCAAGTCTTGTCCAAGTCTTCTATTGTGGACATTTTCACCAGGGATGAGGATAACATCCCTCGCATGCCCGAATATCAACTTTGCAGTTTCTTAAATTTGCGAGCGAACACAAATAATAGATAAAAAATATTGAAGTTATATTTCAAAACAATTCATAATCGCCGAACAAGAAACCTCACACAATTGTTATGAACTTTTCTACAACTTTAGAATAGTAACATATTGACCATATTCAACGCATTATATGGATCCAGTGATAAAACAAAATGTATTTGTACGTATATTAATGTCATATTTATTACCAAACTTCTCTGCATTTTTAATAACAATAATGACACTGAATAGTTTCATAGCTTACATATCCACAACACCGGGTGCTCAAGGCGCTTCAAAAATGACACCGGCTCTGGTAGGCTACACTTACAGCATTCAAGAAATTCGTTACCCATTCAACACCTGTGTTGAGAGTGGTAAAGGGTAGATTAATGTCTTGCTAAAGGACATTAGTGTCGCGGCGGAACTCAAACCGCCAACCATGTGATCCACATTCCGAAGACGACACACTAGACTTAAACACCCCACCTTTTCTAAATTATTTTTCCATTTTATGATTCATGTAATCTAGTGTAAAACGTGTTTCTTCCTTCTTTCCCCTTTTTCCGTTCCATGAACTTAGCAACAATTACCACTAAGAGCCACTGAAAATTAAGCCTTTCGATTTCACATCCCCCCAAATGAAGGAAATACATTTTCTTTTGTGACACACACACACACACACGCACACAAATGCGAAAATTAATGTCTGCACTATGAATTGTTTCCTTTCTCTCTCCTTCTTTTCCCTTCTGTCTGTCTCTCTCTGAACACATTTTTTCTTCTCTTTTTCACTTTTTTTGTTTTGCGCGCGTCCTGCTTGAAATTGGAATTTCGAGGCGCCAACTCGTAGTATGAAAGAAAAACACGTGATATTGAATGTGCCGTTTAAAATGCGTCAAGTTCCCAGACACAGACATACAGCTGGACATCCCTTTTAATAATATATCGTTTGGAGAATGTCATGCACGGAGTGAATGTAATGGCGGGAATTGGAATGCCAACTAAATGGAACATGAACCCTAAACCCTCAAAATAGACGAGCAGTTTCGGATACTGTTCAGTCATGTCAGTCATGTTGTTATGTGAGTCTGAAAAATCCATCATGGTCACAGATTGCGAGTGTGTGCCTGTGTGTGTGATTCTGTTTGTGCATGTGAGAGAAAGAGAGAGAAAGATATATACATATATAGCGCGAGGGAAAAAAAAGGGGGGGGTGAAAATACGTGCAACTGCTCATTGAAGAGATACTTATCGATAGGCTATTCCGTTTATGCAGTACTGGACGTTAGGTACTGAGTTATCCAGCTTTACTACTAACAAAATATATATATAAAAGGAACAAATTTAAAGCAAACGAAAAACAATTGATGAAAACATAAAGATTTGGATTTGCACTTTGACATAGTGGACTGCTACGCCTGTGTGACGTAATTTTAAGGCACGGGTAGTGCCTTAAAGGGAGGCTTTACTACTGCAGCTAGAAGGGATTAGACCACCCAGAGAGCCATCGAGGTCACTGTGACAGGTGGCTATCTCATTAACTCAGCTCTCATTTAACATAAGAAAAAGAGGATCATGGGGGAACAACAGGCACCGATTTGGGAAGTTTTCTATAGAGGGAGCAAGTAGCTACAAGTAGGACAGTGTGCCTTTAAAAGGAAGTGACAGTGCCTTCAAATGACGTCACACGTAGCAGTCCACTATGTCGACGTGCACATTTAAAAATACCTTATACTAACTCTCATGTATTTGTAACTGTAGTGATTTCCACGATCTAAAGTCTACTTTACGTGTACTTTCTTACACACCAGGGCATTGTATCTGTTCTGTATGATAAGTTATTTCAAGTCCCTTCGGGGTGGAATCCGGAAATACCAGTGCACTTTGCACACAGAATGGAATTGATATTGAGCCTAATTTGAAATTTTCTTTGCATGAAATATGAATATAATAAGTAAATGAGCATTTTAGATCCCAGGGTTGTATTTGCCCACAAGCAAAGAAATGTCGAAGAAAATTATGTAATTTGAATCCGGAATATGCAAGCACCATTTGCTTGTCCCTTCAGAAGTGCTAGATACAAAAGCTGGAGGCGGAATGTTTTATTTTTTGTTGATGTTGCCATCTAAAAGATGGATTGAATAGAATGAATACCTTGTCATGTACATGAAAGGCAGCTATCGAATTTCAGGAATAACACCACAACGAAAATCGCCCGTTTGTATATAAAAAAAAAAGAAAAAGAAAAAAAAGAAGAACACTTTGATTGAGTTCTTTTATCACATCCAAAAGGACAATTTTCATTTTGGTTATGAAAAAGAACCATCCTGATAAAGCTTTTTTATAAAAATTACTTTGTTATCAATAATTTGTGACACATTTCAAAATACGAAATTAAGCACACAGTTTGAGACATTTAAAGAGATTTCAGCCCTTCACTTTATGTGTATTCCTTTCTAGTTCATGCTATATATATGACAGCCGTTATTTTGGTTATATCACTTCTTGCATAATCTTTTCACAAGTTCATGAAGTCTCTTTCTACCCCGGTAAATACTGAATAATGTGCACATTTATTTATACTAGCTAACTGTCGACTTACATAATTACTGGCCTTTTTATTATAAGCCTACACAGAGTACGGTCCTTTTAAAAAAGTGAATTAAGGATTTGTGGTTTTTTTTCTGGTCCCATTTTCTTATAATGTCAACTGATGATGTCAAGTTGTTAATGCCAATATTATGTTGCGTAGCATCTATCAACCGTATACTGTAAATGGAACAGAGAGAGGGGAAAAGAGATGCATAAAAAGAGGGCCAGTTAGATAAAGAAAGAGAGAAAGAGAGAGAGAGAGAGAGAGAGGGAGAACAAAATTGAAATATAAACGAAAATCTGGATGCTTCCATGATTGTAAAACCTATCCGAAAGACGAAAGTGCTGTCCGTTTAGAACGATTTCCCCATGGAAATCCTTCTATTTACAGAGAGAGAGACGAGTCATTTTGAAACACTAATGTTCTTTTTACGACAGATGTGGCAATTGTTAGTACATGTATGAGCAGCCAAAGCAAGTTCTGAAAAAGAAAATCGGAGGCAGTCTTTTCCCGTTATTCGATTCAATTTTGGTCATTTGAACGAGATAATTTACGAATACAAACTTCTTCCAGTATTTGTGAAAATGAAGAGAGAGCGACTCTCCAAATCATCAGCAACTTGAACTGATACGTAAACTAGAAGTAGAAAAGGCGCTGAGAGCAAAAGTGGTAATGTGACTTTGGTTTGGGCATATTTTATCGATTTGGAACGTTGTACTCTTCCATCCGCTCGGCCTATATTAGATTGAGAGCTCGATCGATAACGGCCTGTCCACTTTAACGCGGTAATCGCCTGATGAAAAGATACTAGACCTAGATGACTTATTTAATATCTTGTGCTGAGAGCTTGTGTCTGTTTTTAATTGTATTTCCCCTCCTTTTGTCCTGTTTTTGTTCTAATCTGTGTTGTTCTATTTTGTTTTATTACTATACATAATAATTTGCATTTTGTGGCATGTTATTTGATAACGTGCGAATCTCACATTGTCGTTCTTCCAAAAGACCCTACTCTACACCGATCAATTCAAACAGTATTTCCCTCCGGAAAATAATACTAGAACACTAAGACGTAAACCCCAAATTCCTGAACTCAGATGTAAAACTAAACGAATGCAAAATAGTCCAATTCCGTACCTCATCCGTGCACTTAACCAAAGTAATCGATGAATGATCCTCCTTTTCTTGTACCTTTCAGGCTCGGCAATTGCATCACCCTTTTTTGTTTCGTTTTGCTTTGTTGTTCTTTGACACCCCTCTTTTTTTCTTCTTTTTTCCCCTTTTTTTCTCCTTTTATTTCTTCTTTTCTTTATTTCTAGACTTATTTTCTTCCTTCCCTTCTCCTTCTTCTTCTTCCTCCATTCTTCGATTTGATTGCCTTGCCTTTGCCTGTGTATACACTCATACCAATCAAGTATTGTATTTGTTTCATGACTTTTTAAAGTATTTTTGTTTTACTCCATTTTAGACTAGTTTTACCATATTGAATTGAACTTAACTGAATTTAACTGAATCTGTCATGTGACAATTGCTTATCACCCCTCTTCACCACCATCTCTTGTATACTTTAGGCATGGTTGTATATTTCCACTTTGTGATGTACTTTTGCTCTTTTAACTCTTTTATCTTTATCTTCTCTTTCTCCTACTTCTTTTTCCTCTTTTTTTCCCCTCCTTCAATTTCTTCTTCTTCTTCTTCTTCTACCTTTCCCTTCTTTTCGTATCCTCTGATATGAATTTTCCATTGTCGCTTTCTACTACTACTTCCTATACCTTTTCCCCTCTCATCCTTTTAACACTCTTCCTCTGTAAATCTATCCCACTCTTAATTTCAATAAGTTACAGTGTATTTGCAAACATTACTCCTCACCTCCAGTTTACTCTCGTTTTTTTCCACCACATACACTTGCTCCGTTTACCGCTTAGTGCTTACTTTAGTCCTTCTTTCACATGATTTCATTGCTATTTAATGCTATTTAACTCAGATTTCTTTCTAATTTATGTTTCCATATGTTGCAATAAGCTATATTTCTCGTATTTATACTGATTTATTTTACAAATTCAATATATCATGTTATGCTATGTTATATATTACATTATTTGTTATTAATTTTGTTTGTAAACTTTTGTAATTCGGCTAAACGCCGCGATGAAAGTTTTATTTGAAATAAACCATTTTGAATGAATGAATGAATTTACGTTTACCATCTTATTTATTCATATATTATTTCACTATTCAAATCAAAAAGTACTTGACCAAGGTTTTGGTTAACATCGCGTTACTCATAAAGTTGGTCAGGTGTACAATAGTTGATACTCGAATCCCAGCGCAGATCTTTCCCTATTTTTAAAAATAAAATTATCCCTGTATTCTCACCTATACGTCTCCCCACCTCCCTCTATCCATCTCTGATTAGCGAACAGTGAGAGAAGGCAATCTCTAATTACAGATCACGATTGAAAAGATTCTTTCGAAACTGAGTCATATTAAATATATTTCCCCTTATTTAAACATCTTTAAATAATAACAAAAACAAAAATCGAAGAATGAGTTAACCAGATTTCAATAACCCCCTTTTTCAGAATGAGCCTCTCCCGTACACAATATCGATGCATTTATAGACGTACGTCAATCAATACTATAGTATTAGAAGAGAGATAGAGAGAGAGAGAGAGAGAGAGAGAGAGAGAGAGAGAGAGAGGGAGAGAGAGAGAGAGGAGAGAGAGAGAGAGAGAGAGAGGGGGGGGGGGGGGGGAGAGAGCATTATAGTTAAAGAGATGTTAAGAGAGAGAGAGAGATAGAGAGAGATAAAGAGAAAGAAAGTGTGAGAGAGAGAGAGAGAGAAAAAAAGGGGGGCGAAGCGAGACAGGAAGAGAAGGAGAGCACTAAAGATTGAATCGATTGCTCATTATAACCGCGCTTGGAATGGATTTTCTTCTTTAAAAATGGATATTAGACGTTTGGAAATACAAAATTTACATTTTTCCAATCACTAGCATTCTACTCTGGGCTCAAAGAACAGGCTTTCAAAAAGGTATAATGTGAAAATGAATTTAAACATAAATTAACATAACAATCTGAGTAAATTACAAAGTGAGAATCGCTGGACGCGTTTGGAGTCCAAATAGGCCTACAGGGCAATATTCTCACGGTGAACTTTAATTCACTAATTGTGATCATTTTGTAATGCGATTAAGGGAGCATAAAATCTCACACAGCTATAAAAGGACAGCGAATGTGATGCTAATTAAACAAATCACAGATAAGTCGGTACGGGGCCATGGTTTGCCAATGAAATTCAAAATAACGTTTTATAGTATCCCTCATTTTACCGAGATGCACTTTTCAAACCCTTTCGACCTCTTCTGTGATGGGCGCATGGGGCACTGTGAAATACATTTCCTAACCAAATGAACCGTCAAACAGAGGCCTGCCTTTTTATGCCCCTTACACATTAGGGTGACGTTTTGGCAACTAGTACATAGTACCTATGTTTCTCACTTTGATCTATAAAACATTGTTACTATGTATGACTTCATATCGCGCACAATATATCCGAAACTTTCGATCAAGGCGAGACAACAATGAATTTGAAATTAGATAACTGTTGCGTTGTGCACACAAGGTGTCATTGCAGACCAGCGTCATTGCTCGACGCAGACCAGCGTCACCAGCGTCATCGCTTGACGCAGGCCAGCGTCAGTGATTTGCATCGTCTTTGACACACCGTGTGAGAGTGACATCGTAGGCCTTTTAGAAAATGAATAGTTGCATTAAATTAATGGCCAATCGGTTTATTTCTTACACAGACTCGATTAGCTCAGCTGATTGGGCAATTATTGCATACGTCAGTAATACATTATGATACAGTAGTTTTTAAATTACTTGTTGGACTTTTCACTTAGGGCGTGAAAGACTGCTCCAGTAGATGATGCAGGTAATTATAACGTAATATTGAAGTATAAGCAACACAATAATTGTGTTTAGCCAGTAGTAATGATCATGAAGTCACATTGGGAGCAACTGCACCTCACCATCGGGGTCAATGCCCCTGTCATCAGACATTCAATGAGGCCTGATATTGGAAATACATTGTTTTGAATTCTTCAAGTTTTGACATTTTCATCACAGTTTCGGCTGATTAAACGATTTCACAGATGGCAAAATTCTGCAAAATCAGGAGCCGTATCATGTCTTATGTCTCGTAAAACTAAAATACAAACAGTACCGACTTCCGAGAGAGAATTGGCATGATTCCTTCGGCTAGACGAGGCCTACAGGGGTATACATGAGATATGATATGAACACTCAACAAGAATATACACTTTCTGAATTAACTATATTTAAGTACACTTCACGGGTGAAATAATATTTTGTAAATTGCCTGATAATTAGGATATTCAGGAACCTCGCCGACCGAATATGAGGTGATGTTTGCCTGAACGTCATCATCAAGTGCCAGGTCAGTCACCAGTCACCAGCGGTCATGGCCCTCCACCTTAAAGAAGTCCCGGGTTCCTTGTACGCCTTTATTATAATAATCATAACAAACAAATAAATCAACTCAGAAAGTCCCAACTCATTAAAACCAGAAATTCACTGTGAAGGCATGATTTTGGTAGTTGGTGAGTCAGTTTGTCTTTATGCAAAAAATAATTAAAGAAAGAAACAAAACAAAACAACTTTGAAAAAGCTGAAAGTTTGGGGGTACTCTTTCCAGCTGCGTCAGGACTACCTATGTATATTTACGTTTAGAAAAAAAAGACATATCCACTTTGATAAATTTAATCTTCGTCATTTCAAGAATTTTCCAATATTATAGAGAGGTTTCATCGACCATAATTATGTAACATATATTTTGGAATTTAAAAAAAGCAGAAAAGAAACTGCATCAGATTATATTTTAAAGCTTTCTTGGTAATCTCGGGGCAGAAGGTCGGTCTCGCGTTATACGAGATTGATCCTTACGAATGGTGTAAGATGATGGTTCTGGGGCTCTTGCCCTGATTTTTAGAGCGGAAATTTCACCGAAACCACCCTCCTTCCACGAAACCCTAGGGGAATTGTGTTTGATTTCAATTACACTGCAAATTGAGTTTCATTACCCGTCTACTTGGAACCCTATATCATGCCATCGATTTTAGGTCTGCGCCAGAAACGGCCACAGTTCATTGGTTGGGGATAGAACGGTTTTGTAAGAAAACTCCCTGGTAGAGATATCAGTGAGAATATGCACTGTTCGAGCTTCATATCTGCAATCAAACCAGAATACCTGACTGTTAAACTTTAAATATGTATAGGAAAGAAAATGCGATCGCACAGACTTTCGAGAAATGTTTTTGAAGGCAATTTCAATAGTCAGGTCTATCCCCATTGAAATGTGCAATCATGACATAGCTAGACATGCTACACTGTGTTATATAACCCGGATATCATTTCTATATGAAATGCACCTGGGTAGTGAATTGTCCTTGAGTTTCTTTCTTGAAAGTCTTTGCGATCGTGATAGAAAAAGAAACCATGTTTATATTCATAAACAGTTTCAGATTTAGTTTATATCATATTGCATATCACACAATAAATCATAAACCTTAAGCGACGAAAACATCGTTCTCTGAATGGTCTATAGGTAACGTATCTAATATATTCAAAACCAAATCCAAACGTTTTTTTTTTCTTAAAAAAGGCACGAGGCAAAAAGAAAGAAAGAAAAAAAGCAAACACATAGACATGCATAATATATAGAGAAACTTATTTAAAGTAAAACAAAACAAACAAAATTGGGATGAACATAGTTGAATCTAGTCAGAAACTTCCTAAAGAATAAAGGCAGTTTCAATATTCATGTTTTGACAATATAGTTGTTTACATGACTTGTAAACGATTGATTAGAATTTGTCTTCAATATGCAGTCAAGAAAAAGGTTTCAAGTAATCAACCATATATAATAATACTAGCCTTGAGCATTATCTAATGAAATATTACATTGACTTTAATAATTAATACTTGATCCGAAGTCGTTTTCTACATACACTACAACATAGTATCACAATTCTGCTTGAGATTTGTTCCTCTTAAGTTATTGCAATCGTGTGTTTAAAGCATATCAATAATTTGAATGTTCAGATTTGATTTATTTTTCTTCACAGCAATACTGCTTTAAATGGTAAGCGTTTTTCAAAACCTCTCTCTCTCTCTCTCTCTCTCTCTCTCTCTCTCTCTCTCTCTCTCTATCCCTCCCTCTTTCCTGACCGTATTCGGGATGGAGGGGGGCCCGGGTCAAAAAAAAGATCGAAACAACGTCTATCCTTTTCAGATATTCATTATGACAATTGTCCACGGAAGATTTGAACAAGCAATATTCAGGAAGCACAACAATCACTTCCTGCAAGATGCGGATACATGAAACTGTCCTAATTGTTTCGCTATACTTTTCACCCTGTCGATGAATTCAGCACAAGCATGGAGTATCCAAATTGCTCTCAAATCACCGTTATTTCATCACCTGCCCGATGAGAGCTCGAGTTAATTTACACCTGCCTTGGAGGGCCGGTGAGCCTGCACTCTCACCCAACCAACCAACGCACAGCCTCGCACAGGTCAAACAGCCCGAGTAAATACTCACATCCATTCTACAAGTTTTCTAGAATGTAGAACATAACTTCCTAAAGAACGCAAAATGTTTCAACATTAAACCAGTTTACAAATCTTAAATGTTGTTGCGTCATGTTTAGCTTGCGTTATTATTTGCGCTAATCAAGCATAAGTAGGCGATAAGCGCATGCGCCCGCAATTTTTAGAACGCAATAATTGTATTGGTCATTTTGAATTCACTTTTTGTGCAACGTCGCTCTCATAAAGACACCGCCAGTAGCTGTCGGAGTACTACGTCAGCAAACAACGCATCGTGTGCAACAGACGTCAGTATAGATGTTGTATAAATATTTGTTGCCAAGACGCTAGAAGCTTGCAGCTACGATATCACACACTTTACGTCCGCTAACTGAAAGTTCTTGAAAGCTGAGCGCATGAACTTATTTTCTCGTACATGATGTGGTTCATGGTTGGAAAATGACATAAACATCTCTTTTCTTTTTGTTTACTGCTCGTATTACGAGGAGTCATGATTTACGTTTTAAAAAGGATAGAAAGAGGGAAATACCGCAAAGGAAAGTCAAATGTTAACATGCATTGTTTTGTTACAGAAAGTGCACTTTCTAACTAAAACGCACGTTAAAAGAGAGTCGTCTCGTGTCTCATCGCACCCTGCTACAATGGTAGCTTCTGTGGCTAGAAATTGCACCTGGACCTGTTCGGTGTATTTACATGACAGAATATCCGTTAATGGCGTAATAATCATAACGCTTCGTGTGCACCGGGCCTTTATTAGATAACGCTACAAATGTTTCTCGCGCAAATTAGTGTACACATCGTGATATCTTTTAATACAATTCACAGTGAGTTAACTCACTTTATCCCTCATAATTATGAACAAAGAAGCTACCCAAGTGAAACAGTATGCGTTTAGCAATTTGTTTCCTTCTGACTATTAACATCTGAATTCAGAGAAGTAAACAAAGACAAAGAGATATTTTTCGTAAGGAATTTTCTCGGAAATTTTAACTGCAATATAAAATTAAGAATTAGCGACCTCCTAAAGACAGGATGAACGTTGTTCATTATCATAATTGTAATTTCATAAAGTATGCTACGTTTTATTTTGTCGTAATAGGTACACAAATTAAATAGCGAGTTGAGGTCTCCTAAAGGTTAAGATCATGAGATTTCTAGCCAATGGTCAAATGTGAAGGAATAGTGTAGTTTGTAGCAAAGTCTCATGAAATGAACAAAAAGTTCTTGAAATACCCTCATATTCTATATAATAAAAGTAAAAAATAATACAGCATTCCTGTTTTCTCAACAAGACTGAATCATTTTCTTATAATTTTGAAAGATTTTAAAACGCCATTTTTCTATGCACTAGGCCTACATAGTAAACCATTGCAAGGTTCTTCAACGCAGTTGCTTTTTAAATCCAATCCTATTACACAATACTTACGGATAAAATGGTTTACCTGTCATACGATTACATTCTAAAAGAAACTTGAGGAAATTGGGAGAGGTTGGGTACGTATATATACAAAAAGAGATGTACACTATGCAGTTTTGTGATGATTGAAATGTAAAGCAATTAACTTAATCTTGCTGAAGATCGCAGGCATTGCAAATAGAAATTGGAATGTGGGACTATTATAAATAAGGCCTTTAAACAAAAAGATGTTGTATTGCCCTTTAGGTGACAAAACATGGGTCAGTCGGTCGGAAATCTTTTTTATTTTTTTATTTTTTATTTTAAACTTCCTCTTTGGGCTGATATTTCTCAGTTTTGAATGCTTTACTCTTTTTTTCTAAAAAACGGTTAAAAAGCCGACCGTCGATTTCAAACAATTTGGGTCGGTCGCAAAGGGCAATACATCATCTTGCTTTTAAAGGCCTAATGGTTGGTGAAAACTGTTAACTATTTCTTTTCATATTTCGAATATGAGGGTATTTAAAACAAAATCCTGTTTAAAATTCTTCAAAACTGGCATACAGAGAATTAAAAAGCTTTACAAATTGTTCATCTTTATCAGAACTCGATTAACTTTTTCTCTTTAATTTTACTCTATGTCCCATTTGCAGGTCTAAACTATGAAAAGGTTAAATTCCAACGACATTTGAAAGACAATACTTGTTTAGATCTTCCCTCAAAACGAAAGGGTTTGAAAATGGCTTTTTGTGGGAAAAAAACGACCATTATTTGTCGAATCGACATAGGTGATTGCAATCAACTCAATAATAGTCTGATTTTCAGACCCTTGTACCGAATGGTCTTACGTTTCGTGCAGCACACAGATTCAATCAGTTTAATTTTGGCCATTACAAGTAGTGGGTTATTGATGTAGACAAATGCTCATGTACCTGTTAAAGCTCATTTTATGTATGTTATTACTAAAGAAAAAAACATGTCAGTAAGTCACTCAATAGTGTCTGACAGGGAAGTCTAGGAATTAAACGGGCTTCCTTGCATAATTTGATTACAAGAACACTGTCTGCTAACGTTTAAATTTAACAGATAGGACATACATGACATATTCATAATTCTTGCAAATTTCTACAGAATTTGATGTTGGCTATACAAAAGGGACATTGTACCTTTACGGAATGCTATAGAGCTAATCAAGATAGCGACCAGCTGCTATGATTACATTTTTATCTCTTTCATTTTTCTTCCAAATCCTCTTTGGAATGGAGGCAGCTGATCTCACGTTAACTAGTCATACCCCATCTACATCAACCAAACCAGACCGATAACACACCCAACAATACATATCACTCTGAATGGCCAATGATCGGTCATTGTGGAGTCCGTTTGTTGGTGTGACTGAGGTATCACACGTGCAAACCCAAGCCAAACCGACTCGATAGTCTCTCAACAATTCGATGCATAATTTAATTTTTGTCTGGCATCGGTCTCAATGATTTGACTGAGGTTTATATCCCATGAAAAAAGTGACGTAATCATATATCTTTATTATGAAATTTGTCCTTTTAGGGTATATGATCGTCGCAAAGCTTTCTTCATTTTTTAATGCTAACATTTTTGTGTATATGTAGTTCTACACTAATGTGCATGTATATTGGTGCTCTTCAAAAATGGTTACCTTCAGAGAGTTTTCTTAATTTTAAAATTAAAGAATATCGGTTCAAACAAGGAATTCGATCATGGTTTATGGCTAGGATAATGAATAAGAAGCGGTTTTGTTATAGTGCGAAACAACTTGACATTTATAATGATTCGTTTTGTACAACTTCCATGTCGTTTAAGGGTTGAACTTTGCAAACGCCCTTTTATGTGTGTTTTATCCTATATTTAGGGCTTACATGGGCACGAAATGTCTAAAATTTTGAAACAAAATAATTACACATTTTCAAATCTGAATGTAAGAATTATTTCTAATGCGATTTCCCCAAATTATTAGGGTTGCATTTTTTGCCTAAATCATATCAATTTGATTTTCTACCCTTTTCTTTGTTTGTTCTTTCTCTCTTTTTGCGTTTTTTTTCCAAGTACGAACCTTCGGGAGAACGACATGCATCCTGCTAACTGATACTGATCCAGAGTGAAATTGTAATCTCAAATATTGCACACACCATGGACTGAACATGTCAAACGAAGCTTAATTTAGATCAAATGTTAGTGATCGAGTCACATGTTAAATGGCAGGGCAACACATATTTGTGGTCGTATCTTGGGCAGAGACCGATTGCTGGAGTCTGAATTATTCAGACAGCCGTCAAAAACACGTTCTCCCACAATGAGTTATTGATGCGGGATTTTGCCCTCGAGAATTTTCAATTAGCTCCTGTATCGGTTGACATATCAGAATCGAAAAGGAGACTTAGGCAATGCCAAGGTCTTGGGTTGAACTTGAACGAGGGGATGATTCCTCATTTTCTCTGCCACGATACTAATACAGGAGGTGAGAAAGCGCTCCACTACGATCCGTGACTTGATTTCTTAAAAGAGATGCAATTTGAATGGACTTTTATTTTAAAAAGGTAGGTCGATATGTAAGGATTTATTCATTCATATTATAATATTCTCTCCCCCTCTCTCTTTTTGTTGGGTGGGGCGGGGGGGGGGGGAGGGATGGGGATCCGTTAAGCTGCATTAATTGTTACCAGTTTTACTGGTTACGCTATTTTCATACCGTCCCATCTAAAACTTTAATTTGGACGTTTCTAATTCAAGACTGATTTCAGTGACTTGATGGTTTAAAGGGTCCAGAACAATGCTGCTCAACTTTTAAAAAAGCCAGTCCTCTATTTAGTTTTTACATCCATATATTACCAAACAGTTTGTACAGTTATGTGTACACTTTTCGAGATAGAATCATTGAAACATTGTGCCAGATTATAATTATGTATTTCGTATGTATCAGAGCCAGGGGACCATTAGGGCCACATTTTACTTTTTGATGCAAATTGTATTTTAAATTTACCATATAATAACAAATAATTTTTAAAAGATGTATGTATTGTATGTTGACAATTTATGTATTTCTTTGTTCAGTAAGTTCACGAAAAGTATGTATCGGTTGATTATCAAATATGCTATTGAAAACGAAAAAATTATGACCAATAATATCACTTATTAATACCCCTCCCCGTAAAAAAAAAAAAAACAGGACCCGATTTTGGGCCATTGTACCATTTAATATGGCCATTGAATGCACTGGATCGCTTATGGTATCATTTGGGCTATGGAGCTATAGTCTGTATGGACAGTAGGGTCATGGCAACAAGTGGATCATATAACAGCCGGGAACAAAAAATGATTAGACTATATTCTAATAATTCCAAATATGAACTACCATACTGGTATTGACTAGACAAGTCTTCTTAAATTCGATTTACTCTGTATGTCTGGTATTGTATTGTATTGTGACAAGCAGTTTTATTGAGAACTACATTTTCTTGCTAATATTTTGATCGTTTCTTCAATACAATTTGTAACACGCAAGTTCACTGGTTGACAAAAATACCATAATCTTTTGATATAACGTACAATTCTTTTAGTTTTATCTAAAAAGCCCCTTTGGGTGTCATCACAAAGCCCTCTCAGGAAAGCGTCGTTGATATGATATATGTGAAAACAGGCCTCAAGTATTGATATACATTTGTGCACAAGGACAAATGAATTTTCAGAATGCTGCTGTTTGGCAATAGATGATCGCAACTTCGAATAGTAGCCAAATTTTAATACCCTCTATTTTCATAGTAAGAATATAAGGAAAACCTAATATTTTTCTTTCTTCAAAAGAAAAGCAGAATCTTTGTATATCAGATCCTATTACACAATGCTTGTTTTATCACGCTCGTAGCCTCGTAAAAGATTGAACGTAGATATTTGATAAACCATACAAAATTCCACAAATAATATTCGGTATTGTGTAATTTGCATTGTTTGTCGTCAACATTTCGTGTTTGCTATTTGTAATAATTGTTCAAGACAATTCCCCCTGTTTCTAGTGCTTGGATTAAATTTGACTTTAATTTATGTTGTTGATCTCCTTCATTTCTCTTATTAGTACACGTGATTGAGGGGTATGCCAATGACTGATACAAACATGTTGGTGGTAGGTTTAATCTGCTCCCCACGTCATCGTGTAATAAAACACGTCAGATATTCTATATTTGAAAATGGTAATCACAGGGGAATATTGGAATGTCGACTTCTACCAGAAACAAAATAATTTGCTAGGTGAGGCTAAGTTCAGGAGCTATTTTGATTGACATTCACCACAGAGGAAATTAAAGAGAAGGTTCATCACCTCACAGTCTTCACCATATTGAATATACTACGTAATACTAATTATGTGTTTATGTGATACGTAATAAACATGAAAGGACTGTGACGGATACGGTTCGAAATATTCTGATGGTCACACCGTCACAGTAAGAGTCAATCGTTCAGATAATTAAATTAATTAATACACGTCTGTAAAACTCAGTTTGCACTCACTCACACTCTCACACAAGCACACATACACACACGCACACATACGCACCCACCCACCCACACAATCGCGCCCGTCCACACACGTATGGAGCCTGTGTCACGGTCCCCGTCGAACTTTGGTAAGCGTACTTAAAACAAGAAAAGGAATAAGACACGAACCTATTTGTTTTTGTTTTTATTTCTGTGCAGTCTTGGTGTGGCATACATTTTCGGTGGAAATCGAGAGTAAGTTTAGGGTGACGGTTCTCAGTAATGCTAGGCGTCAAAAGGCATTTGACACTTTTTAATCTTAGATTAATAATGTTATCCATCTTCATTTTGAACATGTTCAGAATATGTCAAATATATTTGAAATATTACTGTTTTTATGACTCTTTCTTCAAGCGATATACAAGTCCTTGACGTATGTGAGTAATTACTTAATATAGACCGCAACATTAATATTCTGATTCCGAGATAAAACTCTTTAAGTGCTTCTGTAACTCAGAAAAATGAATTATTAATGTTAGATATAGTAAAAGATGAATGAAATGTCACAATGAGCTTGTCGTGTGCTTTCGTGTTTCGTCGTGTTCGGTGTTCGTAATTGATTAGTGATACATATTTATTTCTAGGCCTTGATTCGGCAAAAAAACTAAAAAACTATTAAAAAACTAAAATTATTATTCAGTTTGATAGGAGTAACAACCTTCGAATTGGAGCATCAAATCTGTTTTATACATAAGTGTAAAAGTGTAACCCTAAACTTACTCTTAACTTCTAACGAAACATGCTTTATGAACTAACAAGCTGCCCAGCAAAATATTTCCTGTTTCAAGGTCTGAAAGCTATTCTTAATAACCGTCCTCTCTGGTACAATATGTCGATTCTAATTAAAATAATGAGAACAAGAAAAGTCTCAAGGTTAAGAATGTAGTTTCCTATAATGACGAATATATAGAGTTGAAGGAACTTTGAAAGAAATGCCAAATAAAAATGCTGAACATTATTGTTTATTCCATATATTATACACCTCTCCTAAAACTGCTAGTCTGATTCATTAATCAATTCCAGTTCAATGCGTGTAGAAGTAGTTTATAAATAGTCGTAATATCTCGGTCTAGAAATGGAATGTCGATGATACGGTCATCAATATTTGAATTCTTTTAAAGGCAGGGAAAAGGAGGAGAGAAAAAGGAATTTTACCATTTGATATTACGATGCCTTTAGAAACAGAGCAAACAAACAGGGATAAGGCATTATGAGTAATTTGTGTGATTTGGTAAAAACGAACTGCATCCCGGCAACCCATCACCAGAGTAAAAACTAAAACATTATTCGTCCATAGAGACGTTGTCCAAAAAGTAACATCTTTTCCGCGATGAAATCATCCCGGCATCGGAAAGAGAGACATGAGAGAGAGAAAGAGAGACCAGAGTTGAAACATTGGTAGACAACTATATGTGACGTCCTGTGGAAATGGAGGAAATGAAGAGCGCAGACAACACTTGCAGTCGGCGTTCTCCACTTTTCCCGCCCTCCTTTTTCGCAGTCACCTCCGAAACAGTGGTGGTATGCGATCGGATAGTGCGCCGCGAGATCAACGGATTCCCTTGCTATCGACATCGCCCTGGAGCGGCAAGTGAGTTTTATGAGTGATCCTCTCTGCTGACGTTTGTGTCTCTCAGAAGTGGTGGGCAATTGAGATCCAGAACTAAACAGAGTCAACCTATCAAAATATCAACGCGTCGCATGTCCGTTCTAATGCATTTTGAGGAGAATAGGCTCTAGATTGATATAAAACTGATGAAAGAGCTCTAAGTGGCAGTTGGCTGGTATTAAGACGAGCAACCTGTCGGTTCTATTTTGAAAGATCGTAAGTCTGCAGATTAATATTGTTTTCATCAATGTAATGTGACTTTTAGGACGTCATTCTCTCCTTTGAATAGATGTATTTTTTGCCAAGTAATAAGCGAGAGTGAAACCTAGAGAAAGGACGACGTAGAGGCAGGGATCCCTGATAGAGGTAAGCATGTTTATATTTTGTTATATAATTTCTAACAGGAAAAGGAGGAGATGTATATGTATACATTTTCACTAAATTATAAAAACAGAATGAGTGTCCATATAGTTGAACAATATTAGTACAATTAACATACAGTAATGTATGAGAAAGAGAGAGAAAGAGAAAGAAAGAGAGAGAGAGAGTATTACTTAGAAGTACAGAATGAGCGACAATGCTACCGTAACTGTTATGGAGGTGCCCCAAGTCGAGGGGAATGGTGGGGGGGGGGGGGGGTGGGGGCTCCTGCACCCTCGATCGGTCACCGGAGAGGGAGTTAGAGATCGGGTTCTAAATTTAAAAAAAAAACGAACTTATGACTATCATCAATAATGCTTCTCAGTCTTCGAGTGATTAATAAATCAAGGTTTAATTTAGGTGGATTTATCTACTATTTATTACTTCCGTTGTAATGACAAATGATTTTAAAGCCTATGAATTCACATCATTTTTCGTCAGTTTTGAAATAATTGTTAATTTGTGTGAGCGATTATTTTCGCCTTTTTCTCGTGTATCTCAAAACATATTGGATTTTAACAAACATACTGGAAATCACGGTCCCCTGACCAAAATAAAAAGAAAACAATGAACATCGATAGACCTGTTTTTTCCAAAGCCCTAAGGATCTTTGTTTTAAAGTGCCTTTATGCATTGGTCTTGGGTCTTTTGATGTTCGACTTGGGTGCGTGTGATACTACGCCGAAAGATAGGAAATAGGGCCCACGGCTTATTTGCAGTCACACCACCGCTTCCTGTGCAGGTGATCCAAAGTCAAAAACCAAAAACCAACCAACAAAAAAGGTTCCCAAAATAACACCTTTCGAGGCAGGCAAGAGGCGAATGATATTGGACCCTTCGCAGAATGACCTCTAAGTATCGTAGGGTAAGGTATTATATTTGGATGTAACCATTGATTTGCAATCGATATTTAGGTCAAGTTGTGATTTGATTGGGTAAAGGTGATGCCATTTTGTAGTGGGTGAAATGTTGTTTCATTGCCATGACGTCATAATGAAAGGAGGACAATTTGTGTATCTTATTAACAGAAAAAGCTGCATAGCAGTCTTCAATTCTCATAACTTCATATCATTTATTGATTCTTCTTAGGACTTCCTGGATAATTCAGACGTGAATCAAAAGAAGATTAAAACCCCATCATCAAACTTACAACGAACGAGCAGCATGCATTATAAGCAAACAAACAAACAAAAGACACATGCCATTATCTCATTAATAATAGCAAGACGTCAAAATAAGTAAACATCACATAAGCATGGCAAAGCCTGTATGCACATTTCAGTTTTGTTCTTCATATTTTATCTATTCTTATTTTGCAAACATAGAAATATTATTGTGCCTATAATACTTTGTATAAGTACAGGATTAAAACAATATCACACAGAATCGGGGGACGGGAAAATAATGGCGTATCCAGATATGAATGAAGGAGAGGGGTTCCTTTCAGGAGAGGAGACACAACATTTCTTGACATTCCCGCATGATGTAGCAACCCTGCAGGTGCGCTCAATTTGCTCTGGCCTTCGAATTAACATTCAAGTCAAAGTAACATTTCTATTCTCCAATCCTTTTTTTTTTGAGGAGGGGGGAGGGGGGCTGAGGGGGGGGGGGGTATGCATCGGCTCCATGTATGCTGGATACGCCATTGTAAAGAGCAATGACTGAGATACCGCATGTCAGAAGAGTAGTCGGAAGTCATCTGTTACCTGTCATGGAATGATCCAGCATTAGTCCCGAATGATTATCTGTTGGCAAATAGCAGCAATTCGTCTTCATACATAACGAGAGCAATTCATCATCGTACACATACCTGACCAAAATATACAACTGTTGAATAATGAGCGATCATACTTAATTTAGATTTCAGCAGTCTGTATAGACAAATCTCACTTGGGGCGTGAAATTGTACGTGATCTCTGCAGAGAGTTTCTGTTATAGGTTATAATGTGTTCTTGAAGAAACCAACAACGAGATAAACAGGACTATTCAAATCCTTAGTCTGAGAGGAAAGGTGCAACTTTAACAGATTTGGAAGATGTTCGCTTTTCTTTGCCGATTTTGTATATTCTCAATTAGTACAAGGGTAAATACAGGGAAAATTACTATAATTATAATTTATTAGCTTCACTTTTCATTTAACATTATTACAAGGATAGTGCGAAGAAAGGCTAGAACGTGTGTATTTCATTTGAGTTCTTGTAATGCGACACTAAAAAAGAAAAAGAAGAAAAGGAGAACAAAAAGAGAAGTACAAGAATGAGAAGAAGAAAAAGACGAAGAAAAAGGTTCAGGATCGACAACTATTTCAGGACGTCAATCATAATGTATACTTGGAGTAATTGGGAAGATAGTACTTTGCATAACTCAAGATTCAGCTTTAATGGGAAAAAAAATTGATGACGACATTTTGAAAGGTTCTTCACAAAAGGAAACCTTTATATCTTTCTTAATTCATTATATGATTTATAATAATCTAGCAATGGGAAATGTGAGTCTATTTACTTGAGTCAGATTACATAGATTTCTTCGAGCAAAAGTAGGAACATTTGAAAACGACATTGCCGTATCTCACAAAGATTGCCGTAGATTCAAAACCCCTTACCAACAATTATAATCTTCATATAAGTACACTCTGAAGAATATTTCAAACCCACTCAATGCAATGACATTGTGTTAATTATGTCGTTTGAATTGCAGATATCAACTGTTGCGTTCTTTTGAAGCCACTCTTTTCATATCTTTGCAATAAAATGACATTATACATAATTAATAGGTTGTAAGTATTTTTTTTTTTTTTTTTTTTTTACTTTAGCCTGAAAAGGAGAGCGAATGGATGAATTTATCAATTGATATTTCCTGACTGTTTGTTAAATGAATACATAAATATATATCTCTCATTTTTTCATAATAGAGATGTATAGTAAAATACATGCAAAGATAAAGAAGAAGAAAATACACCCCTCTCCGTTGTAGTCCTATGTGTATTCGGGCTTAATTCACCGAGGAAGCACCTTGGGTATTGTTTACGTAGTCACGTCAAAAGTGGTAATTCTCTTTATAAAGCGACTACTATCATCCCTTAGGAATAATTCCGTCTTGCAAATGATCCAACCTTGAAGTTCAGCCTTCCGGATGATGTGGGCGAGAGAATATTGTAAAATCGTTTGAATAAGATCCACCGTCATCCTCCGCAAAGACAAGTTAAAGGGGACATCGAGAAGATCGGTCACCCGCGAGACCGACAACCCATCAGATTGACAGCCCACGAGATCGACAAAAGAAAGATAAACAAACGCAATAAAAAAAAAAAAGGGGGGGGGGGGAGGAAAATCAAAAAGGTAATAACCATACAAGTGAAGAGGAGAGAATGTTAGATGAAATACATAAGCAATCAATTTTCAAGAAACTGTCCGGATTAAAATATGTATTGCTATGAAATATTAAAGAGGCAATTTGTTTGTATGTTTTATCGTGAGGTAACACAAATTGGAAATTGCTATTTCAAACTTTGGCTTTGAAAATTTACGAGCGTATGAGCATGGAAATCAGGAAATGTAAAAACTATGTTCCAGGAAAGGTTTTTAACAAGGAACACAACGAAAAACAACAATCAAACAAAGCTTTAAATAAAAAATATAATATGTTTCGGGTTTTCTAGGACAATTACTTGAAAGGCACCACACGTCATTACTTATGAAATGAGGGATAACTTTTTTTTCAAAACTTGTCTGCATGGTTGCCAACAGCGGCTTGTTTGTTAACCCAAATTCTCATTTCGATCGTCATGGTAGTAAAATAATAATAATAATAATAATAATAATAATAACGTTACTTATAAAGCGCTTACCACCAACAATTATGAAATATAAAATATAAAATATCTCAAATAAAAATACCCATAATTCAACGGATAGGAAATTCCTTTGGAAAGAACCCACCATGTCCAGACATGATGTACAGTACATTATGTTCACATGATTAGAATATTGAATATGTTTGCATGTTTGTTTCGGTAGGATATGGATAGGTCATAAATTCTAACATCCTGAACAACTGCTGAAGACTGAAAAATATATGTTAAGCAACTTCAAGGACAACGGGACAAGAAATGCCCCCTCTTTAATGCATTTTCAAGCTGGTAACCGCACAGGAAATGCTTCTTTAATGGCACTCCTGCCTTTTTGTTGGCACAAAAAAACCTCCCCAAACTAGGCATATTAAAATGGAATTACATCACTCAAATCCGTATTCTAATACATGATTCCTTACCCTGTAAAGTCAACTCCTCGACTAGCAAACACAATTGCATTTCATGGCCTTGGCTTCAATTTGTTATCTAGAATTATTTGAACTACCATAAACGGTTCAATAACTAACATATAATTAATTGAATGCGACGAAGTTAAACGATCCGAAAATTAGGTCTACTCGATTTTGTCTGATTCGTAATCACATTATCGAACAGTATAGAAGGCTTTATATATATTCTGTTTACTAAGCTTTTTTTTAAACGTTAAAAGAGGGTACCTCAAATCTTTAAAAAAAGAAATTCTATTCTTTCCAGCTTTTCAAATTCACACATTGAAAATAGGACTTTAAAATGATGGATGGCAAGCGGGTTCATCGCAGCTGTTCTAGGAATAGCGTACTCTGTTGTTCATTCTTTAATATAGATTCACACAAAAATAGATAGATGGAGAGATGGATAGATGGATTGAAAGAGAGAGACTGAGAGAGACAGAGAGAGAGAGGGAGAGAGAGAGAGTGTGTGCGGGAGAGATATAGAGAGAGAGAAAAGAAAGAAAGAGGAAGAGATAGTAGGGGGGGAGAAGAGAAAATTAAAATATGGAGGAAGACTGGAAAGAAAAACATTTTGAACCATGTTCCCAATTACAAATATTCAGGCAAAACGTTTTATTAAATCGACCAGTTAACTTTCAACAGGATTCAAAATGTTGATGCAAGCAAGCACAAAATTGTTTCATGATAATTTTGATTAAAAAAGTAGCTCCTTCTATAGTTATATGAACACAGTTGTTTATTTTGACGCACTTCTAAATGTTAACATAGATGCAATGAATCTCAATATGCGTATTATAGTTGTAATGACATTTTCGATGCGAAACGAAATGAAGATTTCTTGACCATCAAACAAATGATGGTGTTTTGAGCAAAGCCGCTTACTGAATACCTTCTAGGAATGTAACAGTAGTTGGATTCCTTTGAAGTGGGAGATCGATTATGTGCTCATTTCCCATGACCCGAGTGTAAATTTCCATTAAACGGATACACACACAAACACGCACACACGCACGCACACTCGCACAGTCATGATATGTACTTGTTATTAACCACGATTGTCTACAATTTCAAACCTCACACTCAATTTACAATACCAATCATGTCATTCCTCAAATTGCATCGTAAAATATAGGATTGAGAAGGAAACGAATCCCACCAAGTATGCGCTAAAATGTTTCTAGAGTCATTACTGACCTCGGAAGATATCAACAAGTCATTGAAAGTTTAACTTTATACGTTCTCACGTTGCATGTATTCTTGTGACTATATTCAGCCACTGCTTGTATACATCGTTTCAGAGTCAGTGTCCTGCCGTTGATGAGGAAAAGTTCTTGGATATCTGTGTAAAAGGATCCTTCTCTTTGATTTATGCTAATGAGGGTTCAGAACCGATTTTGCTCCGTGGTTAACTACCACTACATTAACTGAAATCCTGACTACCCTGGATATACTATACCTTACCCTAACCCTGAAACTCAAGCAGGGCTCCCACTTAGCCGAGTTGTATTAGCGAGTTGTGGCATCAAAGAGGCACTCGCAATAACTCGCTAACAATTCGGTATGGCTTAGCGTAACTCTTTACAACATTCCACGACTCTCCTCGAAGTCGCGAGCAGTTCCAAAATTTTGAACATGTTCAAAAAAATTCCCCGATTCGTTGTAATTCGAGGTGAACTCGCCTACACTCGTAATATACACGCATTACTTGTGTAAATCTTTGAGGCAACTCACCACAACTCGCCATAACTCGCTAATACAACTCGGCTAAGTGGGAGCCCTGCCTATATACCTAACCCTACAACTCAACCAATTATAACACCTAATTATTTCCCTAACCCAACACTACAACTGAACTAACACCCAACTATATACCTAACCCTAAACTTAAAACTCAACCAATCATAACACCCAATTATATCCCTAACCCTTACTCTGAAACTCAACTAACACCCAATTATATCCCTAACCCTAACGCTAAAACTTAACTAACACCCATTTATATCCCTAACCCTAAACCTAAGACTGAACTATCACTCAATTGTATCCCTAACCCTAACCCTTAAACTCAACTAACACCCAATTATATCCCTAACCCTAACCCTAAGACTCAACTAACACTCAATTACACCAAATTTTATCCATAATCTTATCCCTACATCTTCGTAGAAAAAAATTGCTTAAGGCCCTATCTCATTGAGCGGCGAATGCTTGCGAACGTAGCGAATTTGGAGTTTCGCCAGGATTCGTAAAAGGTTGCCAAGGTTTGTAAACAAGTTGCAAGAAAGTTCGCAAACAGTTTTTCTTGTCGCAAAGAAATTTTGGACATCCAAAAAGGCGTAGCCTGATTTTCGCCAACATTCGTCAGAAAAGTTGGCGAACCCAAATTCGCAACGTTCGCAAGCATTCGCCGCTCAGTGAGATAGGGCCTTAAGATCAAATGTCGCCCTAACATAGTTGTGTCGTATTAATTTCATTAATAATAAATAGTGTTTTCCGTAAGATTAAGTTCGCTGTATAAGAATACGCCACTAATTGAGAAGTGGTGGTGGGAGCAAGGAGGGACCTTTGGAGAAGCACTGGATAAAGAATACATGGGGTGTGTTAAAAAAACCGCAGTCATTGTTATTTCAAGTGAAAATTTTGTTTTCCTCATACTTATTCAAAACTAATAGGAATAGAATGCGATCGTCTTTTTTGTTTACTTCTTGACACTTGCTGTAGGTTCCATTGTACTTGTGCTTCAAGCAGCTGTTATCAGTTGAAGATTGGTAGTCAGCATGGCATGTCGTGGACGAGAGATGTATCTTTTGCCCCACATTTAAGAGCTGCATCGAAATATTTGACTTTAAATGCTGTCGATGGACAAGAGAAAGTGAACTCAGGAAAGTCTCCTCAAAGTGAATACTGTAAATATGCCTTTCGTTTATCCAAATACAGTGGACTAAAAATTGGTCACCTTAATGTTCGTAGCTTAAGTGATAAAATAGATGAGATACGTTTTTTGATAAAAAAGATTAACTTTGACATACTTTGTTTAACCGAAACCTGGTTACATGAAAAGATCAGTAATACTGAAGTGAAAATTGATGGCTATGTTCTGGTAATAAGAGATAGAGGTAATGGTAAAAGAGGCGGAGGTGTGTGTCAATTTATCCGCGATACTTTATTTTTTGCTGAAAGATGTGATTTGAACAATGATTTACTAGAAGCAAAATGGATAGATTTATCACTAAAATCTGAAAAAATTACGATTGGTTGTGTGTATCGACCACCAAATTCAGATATGAATTATTTTAACAGCATGCTTGATATCTTTGAAAAAGCTAGTATGGATAATTATGATATAGTTGTATTAGGGGATCTTAACTATGACTATAAAATCGATGACGATAATCCTATTAACCTACTGGAAAACTTGTTCTCTTTACGACAAATGATTTTAAAACCTACAAGAGTAACAAGTACCTCATCGAAATGCTTAGATCACATTCTTAGTTCTATACCGGACAAGCACTTAATTAGTGATGTTGCTAAAATAGCCCTAAGTGATCACTATTTGATCTATACATGTATCGATTTACAAAAAGAAGTGAAAGTTAAACATAAAGTAGTTCGTTTTCGAGACTACCAGAATTTTGATGAGAAAACCTTCATTCAAGACTTGAAAAACTGTTTAAACCTTAATGATATACTTACCAGCAATTTATCTGTAAATGAAATGTGGACCAAATGGAAAACCTCTTTCGATGAAGTTTGCAATAGTCATGCTCCAATGAAAGAATGTAGAGTTAAGGATCGTCACAATCCATGGATTACTTCTGATGTTGTAAAACTTATGTATAAGAGAGATTATTTAAAAAAGAAATATGACAAGCTCAAACTACCTCATATTTTGTCTGAGTATCGTCGGACGCGGAATAATGTTACTAAAGTTATTAAAAATAAAAAACGAAAATATTTCAGTACTGTTACAGAGAAGTATAAAGGTGATAGTAAGAAATTATGGAAAGAAATAAATAAGTTTATAGGACGGAAATCTACCAATACAGATATCCCTAATAATTTGAATGGTGATGATTTTAATGAATATTTTGTAAATATAGGAAAGCAAATTTCTGATTCATTTCAAAATGAAGTTTTTATATGGAATCATCCTGATAGCACATACACTTTCGGATTCCAATCAGTTACAGTTGAAAAGGTTAGAAAGATCCTTTCCCAGCTATCGAGTGACTCAAGTCTTGATATTTTAAATTTTGATACCAAACTACTTAGAATAGCATCGCCTTATATAAGTACCTCTCTGAGTGTATTGTTTAATGAAAGTCTGTTAAGCGGATTAATACCGGAAGACTGGAAGATTGCTCGGACCACTCCCATATTGAGTTTGAGTTTGAGTTTGAGTTTGAGTTTATAAGGGTAAAGGGGATTTTGGTGATATGACTAATTATTATAGGCCCATCTCGGTGGTATGTCACTTAGCTAAAATTCTGGAAAAAGAAATTCAGAGTCAATTACTTTTATATCTTCAAAAACACAACTTTATAAATATTGATCAGTATGCTTTTTTACCGAACCACTCGACAACAACATGTTTACATAAGATTTTAGATGATTGGTATGATTCTTTTAATGAACGTGAAATGGTTGGTACTTTTCATAATCTTCTTCCAAATACTATTTCTAACATGTTCCCTACGAATCTCAGTATTCATAATTATAACACAAGAAATCGGACCAATTTTCATCGTTGTAAAATTATGTTTATGTATGAAGAAAAATCTCCTCGGTGTAATCTCCCGGTGATTTGGAATTCATTACCAAAATATATTCCCCTTTGCAATATCCAAATATTATTCAAAAAATATCTGAAAATATATTATCTGTCCAAATACTGACATAAAACATGACCATTTTTTAGACTTTGCTGTTCCCCTGGCTTTTGTTTTTGTTTTTGTTTTTTGTTTTGTTTTGTTTTTTATCCACTGTTTGTTTTTTAATTTGTTTACATGTCTTTCAGTAACAGAATAAGTTGAAAAACCAAATAATAATTTATACTTTTAGGGAACTTACTTTACAAGGCACTTTGGCCTTATTTTAGTTCCCCTTTTTCTCATTTCCGACTAGCAAATTTGGTATCTGTGATACTGTTAACTTATATGATTGCATGTAATTTTTTATATAATGTATATTGTTGTAATGATCTTCTGTTTTTATGGATATGGAAATAAATGAACAAATGACTTGTTTCCTCGATATATCGAAATGTTTTGACTGTATCGATAATAAGTTATTACTGCAAAAATTGGAAAGATATGGTGTTCAGAATAATGAGTTGATATGGTTTTCAAACTACTTGTCTGGTAGAAAACAAACTGTTTATTGTCATGAGAAACTGTCTAATTTTAAGAGTCTGTCTATTGGAATACCCCACGGCAGTGCACTGGGTCCTTTACTTTTTCTTGTTTTTATTAATGATATAAGTGAATGTCTAAGATCATGTTCATGCAATATATATGCTGATGACGTTGTTATATATATTTCTGATAAGAATATCGAAGTTATTAGGGATAAGCTGCAGGCTGATCTAGAGGGAATTAGTAAGTGGTATAAAAGAAATAAACTAAAAGTTAATACTGACAAAACTTACAGTATGTTAGTGAAACGCAACTCGCAAAATAGTCAGGATTTAAACATTTCTTTGGATGGAAATAAAATCAAACAAGAAAAAAACATTAGGTACTTAGGAATTGAATTGGACGAAAACCTAACCTGGAATATCCATGTAAAGAAGCTCAGTAAATCGTTAGCTTATAAAATATTTTCTTTGAAAAAGGTCAGTAATTTCACCGATACGAATGTGTTGAATAAAATTTATAAATGTATAATCCAACCTATATCAGATTATGCATGCTCGATATGGGGGAATTGTTCTGTTTACAACAAGAACATTATTTTTAGATTACAAAAAAGAGCAGCAAGGATAGTTGAACGGAATTTTGATTTTAATGAAAGTGGTCTTGATATTGTTAAAAGATTGAAATGGCAGGTTTTAGAAGAAAGACGTAACTATTTCCTTGCTTGTATAATGTATAAATGTATCTATGGTTACGCTCCATTACGTTTGTGCAATGCTATTGACATGGTTTTTGAACGGCATCCAATGAATACGAGATTGGCTAACCCAATGAGTGTTGTCCTTCCCAAGCCTAGTATTGAAATTTTCAAGAATAGTTTACGTTACGAAGGCGGCAAAGTATGGAATAATTTACCCTCTAACCTACAAAATGCACAATCCATCGACTGTTTTAAAAACATGTATAAAAAAACCTATTTCAGCAAATTATGAATAATATCATCGTTGTTTTTTGCTCTTTTTGCTTTAAGTTTAATTTGGTACTTCATGATATAAGTTCATTTTGTAGTGTGATAGAGTTTTGATTTTGAATAGATTAGTTGATTACTTGATTCCATTATTGTGTTTTTATATATTTAATTAAATATCATGTATTTTTGACTTGGTTTTTACTCAAGATTATGGTCACTATATATTTTTATCATGACTTCATGAGTATTTTAACAATTCTCATTATATATGTATGATTATTCTGTTTTGATGTTTTAGTGTAAGCTTTTAATATTCAGGACCAGGATGTAAACCAGTCCTTTCTGATCTTGTTATCCTGATGAGATATATGTTCAAATAAATAAATAAATAAATAAAGTAAAGAAAGGTACCAGGATTGTCTCTGTGACTTGTGACCAAAGACGAGGGCATTGATCATGTCAAAGACCACATCGACATTATTAATATACAATTCCAAAATAAATTTCACCAAATTTGGGCAAGATGATCCTTCTCTTTACTGGGATGCGATTCTTATCTGATTTTCAGTCAGATGGGGCTAAGGAGAAATGTTGGCTGTCGGGGATAATTGTTTGCAATATGACCCGAATGCGATGAAACCGTCCCCGATGTAATTGTGATATTTATCAACGTGAAGTAAATATCGACTTCGTGAACTAAATAGCCTATATGTGTGCCAGATCTTCTATAGTATATAATAGGTATCAAGATTTAGGGGTCATCGGCATCACTTTGGCAGGAGGGGGGGGGGGGGGGGGCACCAGGCTTACGTGGTGGATGAAATATTCTAAACAAGGAAATTGGTTATTTGGTAAGGATTAGATCAGAGGTATTGTAGTCCAGTGGATAACTCTCAGGACTATGAACCACAAGGTACGGGGTTCGAATCTTGTCTCAGCACTACTGCCTTTTGCCAAGCCGTGTTAATTTGTTGTTGATATTATTACTGTTATTTTATTATTACCATTTTAAATTGGGTCTTTCGATCTCGATTTCAATTTCCCCTTCCTCTCCCTTTTCCCCAACCTTTCCTCGTTGTTTTTCTTCATCATTGAATAAAAAAAGCCAGGTGGCCCGTTGTCCTCTGTAGCTAAACCACTGCTTCTCTGTGCTCAATGTTTACCTGTCCGATCCAGAATGTTTTGCTTCCTTTCTTTTCTGGACAAGGGATATATCGGACATAATTATACTCTTTCCTTACTACGGAAAGCCTAGTCCAAAAGGAAGGTATTATATTTCTGTTAAAACAAGAACTATGGCATCATTTTAATGTGTCTTGCCTAAGTTATAGATTTGTGTTTAACATCCTCTCTTGTAAACATAAATGTTTGTATTAGTTTGCCCTCCCCCCGTGTATCTATAGTACAAGTATCATGGCATTTAGTTATCCAGGTATTTACAAGGTGAAACCTGCTGCAGATGGTAAAGTTAGGTTGTTATTTCACTCTCTTTCACAGGTGATATTCTTGAAGTGTGGTAAGCATGCCTATATTTAATACATATTATTTTCCTTTCATCCTCTGTTCACATTTCAGATAGTTCCCAATTGTTTTGTGACCATCACCAGGAGAAAGCAATATCGTTCAATTAGCATAAAAACGGGGGCATCTAACAATCCCACATCCAGGCAATTAAGGAACAAATCTAACCGGATAGTTATTCCAAAGGATAATTATAGGTAATAGGATAGATGCCAATTGGCTTACTTTTATCCAACTAAATCACCCCCTATCATGGTATGATGAGACCTCTTTTACGTATCAAACTAACAAGCAAACACGACACACGGACTCGCCAAGGAGTGAACGACCATTTCCCGTGGTTTGAGCAGCTATAGGACCCGTCCCATTTGCCCATATCAAGATTCGCTGCTGAACTTTGTTTTCAATTCATGCTTAACTCTCTTTATGAATCATGTTTTAAACTCGTAAATATGACACTCTTTTCCATTATATCATTGCCAAAAGGTAGCAAAATTAATTAAACATTAAATTTAATTTGAGCCGTAACGTATTTGAAGATAACCAAAGAAGTCAGAAAGTGATCCCCTGGGAACCATTTTTTTAAAAAAATTTTGTTGATCGCCGGTGCTGTATTCAGAATATTACAGGAAATGACGCTTGTGCTAAATGCTACTCATAAATTTATTTTATGACTCAGAAATTGCAGAAAATGAATGAATGATCGAATGTTTCATTAGGGGATGATAAGAAACGGAACGGGGACGAGGCATACACATGTCAGAAAATAAAAATTCCTAGGATTGATGGTAAGTTCTTCGGAATGGGTCATGAAATTAAAAAATTAAATTTCAATATTTCATGTATTCAGGACATGGCATTGAACAGTTGTCTTTCAGACGTAATGATGGATATGTCAAAATATTTCAGGTAGGGTGTCTGTTAACTCCAAAAAGCGCCCTGACGCGTTACCAATCTCCATTTTAATGACAAAGATTACATTATAGCAAATGTAATTCATGTGTTAATGGTCTGCAAATTGCCTTCGGTGAAAAGAAAATTGTCGAATTTAAAGGCGCTTTGTAGGAAATGTATTTCAGATGGAAGATATGTACAAGTCAATTCTGTTCTCATCCTCATCAAACTACATTGGGTTGAACAAACATTTGATCATTTGATTCTCTTCCCTTATTTGGGGTTACACTCTCGTTCTTAAATTTTGATTATAAGTCAAAATTTTGAGAGAACTTTCTGATGAAATATATACTTGTCATTTAATTGTTCTTCAATCAAGAATTAGTTACCGTGCTCTTGAGTTTTAAAAGTCACTTTTTTATAATTAACGCCAGCAATTAATAAGTATTGTATCATGGAAGACGTGGTGTCCTGCATGTGTCGATGGGAGTACCATTAGTTTTCTCAGTGTACATCGATAGGCACAAATAAGCTTTACAGCAGAATGTAACACTGAACACTTAAAATGCTTCAGCGCTGTAATGACAGCCGTGTTAAAGATAATGGGCGCCAGGATGGGCAATGTGCCACATATGAGTGCTATTAGCCTTATTTCCACCATTGTTATTCTTATTCTTATTTGTTTAAGAAATACTTCTACCGACGGCGTTGAAATCTAGGCAAAAACAAAACAACTAGTTGTTATTGTTACTTACATACCTTACGCGAGGGGGGGGGGGGAGGGGGGGGGGAGGGTGTCATTACTTCAGAGAAAAGTTGTGAAAAGTGTGAGGATAAGATCAAGTGTCCCCACAATTTGATCGAATCGGCCAAGTTTAAAACTGTTTTCTTGGTGATAAGATAAAACTGATAAGCCGAGAACTGTTTCTTTTATTTTTCTCAATTTTGTGTCGCACTGGGATTTCGGCGACCTTTTGCTTGTCAACTGTTTTGATGGTGAGATAACGGTGAAAGGTAGGTGACCCTAAGCGTCTTCTGCCACACTAAACAAAAGTCGGTCAAAGGATGCATTTAGAGTTTTGAGTTTGTGAGTCCAAAAAAGAAGGGGAGGGGAGGGTAGTGTTCAAATTAGATATGTCGAACATGATTCCCAAAGAAGTCTAGGTTAACTAACTAGAATTTAACGGGTTTTACCATGACAGCTATTTAGAGAAGATGTCATAAGATAGAATTACCTTTTGATCATATTTTGTGATGTTCCGAGGGAAATGGAACCAATACATGACGTGTACTTACAATATGACAAGGTATTTTAACATGATTCCCAAAGTGCCAAGATCAGTTGAAGTTAAGGAGGTCAATTTTCACCCACAAAACACGAGAATTGTCTTTTTTTTTGCATACTCAATTAGGATGTGCTGCTTTCTGGCCTCTCATGAGACAAGCTTACGGCAAAGAAAATTTGCTAAAGAGCCACGACTCTGGCTTCTATATTATTGATTACCGTACTGGTGAAGGTTAAAGTAGTTTTATACTTTAACAAAATGTCAGAATGATATTTAAAACTGAGTCTTATTTACCACTGGGAACCACATCAGTATCAATACTAAACTTTATGAAGGCCCTACAACTATAATGATCCCCGGTATGGCTAGGTACCCATTTACAGCGGAATGGAGTGTTGCGAATGATTGTGGGTTATAGTCTTGTCAAAGATCGTCAGTGCCGGGGTGAAATTCAAATCCCCCTCCACCAATTTGTAGGTTTAACGAATGAATGATTCACAATACCACCACACCTCCACGAGAGTTTTCTCATCTTTTCAATTTACATGAGAACGAAACTAATCAAAGCAATGCTTCGTAAAAAGAGTTCCTCTTGACATGTTCTCATTTGATTTCCAACTAACTAGACTACGATTAGTTAATACAATTAGACCACTTTTTGATGCCACATGTTTCTGTAGTATCATCTACCAATATTCTGATTTCAGTTTATTGTGAATCATTAATCAAGAACCATATATAGTTCAAGATCTAATTCAACACTATTTGCATCATTCCGTTGACAAAATTGATGTCAACGCCAAAAAAACAATGACACCACGTTATATAAGAAGAAAAAACGTCACGAAAAACCGCCCTGTGGGCAAAAGAAAGTTTTCCCAGAATCTTTAACTTTGAAAGAAAAAGTTCTTTTTAAAAACAATTTGTTTGTCAGAGAAATGTGGATTGCAATGAGTCCCATCCTCGTTTTAAGAACGATTTGTGTTCATGTTCCGAGATTAGAGCAGATTCCACCCAAACAAACCCGTCACATCTACGTCAGAGACCCAACTAGTTCCATTATGTCTCGTAGGATTGATGTCCAACTTGTCTACTATTTCAGTCTTTGATGTGTCCGCTAAACCCCTGAAAGATGCCATCATTGCCATGTGGCATGAATTACATCATGCTAGACAAATAATATGTGGATTGGAATGTAGACCTCAACGGGCAGACAGTTTCGTATATGTATACATATATTTTTCAAAGCTGTTTTAAGGAAGCAATCACGAAGAAGAGAAAATAAATTGCATACGGCCATCATTAGATAACATAAACATGTAATCAACCGAAGCAAAATTAGAATAATTCATCGAAATGGTAAAGGGTTAAAGACCTTAATGGGGAAATGATTTTATAGCATGTCCACACGAAACGAAAAGGGAGTTTGACTTCCGTTTGCATGCGAAGGCATTGACTATTCATAGTCTTGTTCACCTTTACCTAGAGTGAAATTTTAATATCTTAAATACATATTTATAAAAGTAATATTCCATACCATTTAAAGCTGATATTTGAATAGAGAATAGAAGGGTAACAGTCTTAACATTAAGATCAAAATATTGTTGATGACTGGTCCGCTTTTGGCGAAAGGTAACATATAGACCGCTGCATGACAAGTGTCATTTTGAATGCGGTGTTACCTGTGCTTATCAGGTTTGAAAATGCAATTAGATCATTATCTAGTTGAACACAAATGGTGCACTCTTCATTTTCAGTTATTGTTTTGTACATTATCATACTCACATGCAGGGGCGTAGACAACGGGGGGGGGGGGGGGGGGATGAGGGGGATGCATCCCCCCACCTCACAAGGTGGGGGGGGGGGTGGCATGTACAATCACCCCCCCAGGTTTTGGGAAATGATATTTGCTTACTTAATAAGTCATAATGATGATAATAGTAGTAATAATAATAATGATAACAATTATAATATTAATAATAATAATAATTATGATGATGATAATAATAATCCTCATCATTATTGTAATTGTGTTTATTGTTATTAGCCGCATTCACACGGTGAAAGCCAATTCAGACGGTAAAAAAAAAGAAAATCTTACAAGTATTTTGTGGTTATCTTGTGGTTTGGAAACCAAAAGATAACCACAAGATTAAACAGGCGCGTGTTAATATAGATGCCAGGAAAACATCACTTACGGGGTTCAAATAAACACCCCCCCCCAAAAAAAAAAATCGGCTCGCCGCTTTGCGGCTCGTGGACGATGCTCCGCATCGTCATTATTTTGGTCACCCCCCCCTTAGCAAAAAGCTAGATCCGCCCCTGAGTCATCCCCCCAGGTGTACGAACCTGTCTACGCCACTGCTCACATGCCAACATTTAGCGTAGCCGCTGTAGTGCCTTTGTATAGCAACGCCATCCTCCCCTCCCAGTTTGAAATCCCAGGTAAATTTATACACAACGTGCTTTGTAACTATCACCCCTTCATACATTATAATCAATCAGCTCGTGTACTCATGAGACGCTCTGATGTGATTTCTATTGATTAATCACAACTAAAGTACAAGACCGTCAGCTAGCCTGCTATCCAGGTATGATAAACAACTACACCTTGTATAATCAACAAGAAATCAACATACGTTATGGCGGGAAATCTTTTATCAAATTACTGCACCAAGTTAGGTCTATTGACGTTGATTTCAAATTTAAGAAACAAGAATTAAGTAAAATTTACGAAAAAATCATTAATATAAGTGATTGAAGCTGTTCGCAATATTTTATTCGTTAAATTGTCAACAATAACAATGGATCGAGTTCTTGATGAATCCTTTGTAACTTAATTTATAGCTCTCAAGATTGAATGGAACGGTGAGCAGAAGCCATATTTCATCTTTGCCAAAATTACCCCACTTGCTTTAAACAAGAAAGAGGATGCAATTAAAGGAGGGTTATTTATTTCAAAGGATATAAACTCACATGACATTTATAGCCTGTGCCTAGTAAATCATGAGCGCATTGATGCATTGACACTTCGCCACGATCCATGACCACGGTTATAGAATTAAATATACAAGAGAGATTTATTATTTGGACAGTACGAGTCGAATTTTCCGCCATTTGACCATTTTCACCACCCTCTCGACACTTTTACAATCCATCCCACCAATAAAGACTGTCCATGGTTTTATTTTATTGTTGTTTTCAATTATATTGGCGTAGTGTGAGTTCAGCCATTAGGGGGGGGGGGGGGGGTATGGCATTACGTGGGGCGGGGGCACCGATCCTCCTAGGTGGATGAAAAAGAACTGACAAAGCCACTGATGAGGGGGGGGGGTAGAAGGAGGGCTGTCATCTTCTTTCGCTTTCCCTTCCCCTCTTTCCTTCTCTTTCCTTTTCACTTCTAACTTATTTTCCTCGGTGGGCAGGGAATCTGCATGCCGCCCTGCCCCCGCGTAGCTACGCCACGTCTCATTCCCTTGCATTTATTTAAAAGGGGAGAGTTTAGTCGTTATTTAATATGTCCCAGAGTTGTCAAGACTCGGTTTGTGTTACTGCCGTGAGGCGCCAAAAAATCTTTTGGCCGAAAATGCAGCAGCGACACAGATGTGATTAAATTTTTACAAGCCCAGTCCTGAGGTAGCTAAAAAATAATGTTTATTGCCGTGAGGTAGGTTCGTTCTTATGCCATACCGTGAATCGCACACGCTCTTCTCACTCCAGTTTTCACCTCTCGCTCTCTCTCTCTCTCTCTCTCTCTCTCTCTCTCTCTCACTTTCCTCCCCCTCTCTCTATTCTATAAATCTCTTTCTTCATTTTGACAGGCATAATTCCCCATTTACACATCTCAGTTTCAATGTCCGTAAGCTTTCTGCAGAGGGGTGCGAGGTTTCTTTCAAGATTGAGGAGGGTTCAATGTAAGAATCTATTCCAATGTATACTTACTAAATCACATGGACGTTTATCATTTAAAAAAATATCGTATTCATTATGAAAAACAGTTAACACGACCCATGAATCTATTTTTTTAAATAGAAAATTCCAATTAATACGGAAAAATACCCCCCCCCCCCTCACCATCTACATTTTGTAAAACACTCAATTATTAAAGAGCGAAAATCTTGGGGAAATAGCCCTCTTCTGCCACAGGGAATACTGGGCTCAAGTATCGGCCATGGACGTGACATACTGAGATTTGCCCTACATCCTTCCACCTCGCCTCATCAATTTTATATTTTGAGTAGGTAATTAGGAGGGAGATATGCGGTCCATTATGTCTATCAGTAAACGATGGTGTTTGTCAGGGGCTTGCGTTGAGACTCTCGGTGTTGGGAACACATTAATACATTGACAAATTACAATATAAGTGGTGTACCCAGTGGTTTTCAACGGAGTGGGAGCAGAGGTGGTTCTGGACAGCATCAGGTGTATTTGGGTTTCTTTAGAGTGGAGGGGAATGCGCTTTGCATATGAAAAATGCATTCGAGATCTCAAAATCAACACTAAATGCTTTATACACATGTTATTATCTATGCAGAATAATTAAGGCCAATTTAAATGACTGTGTAATATATTAACATGAAACCATTTCGTACATGCATTTTTTATATTTTACACTTTATATTCATTTACAAACCATTGTAGAATTATTGAATAAGTTACCTCAAAGAGGGAAATGAATAAAAATTACTATACCTGGGACTGAAGACAGAGAGAGAGAGAGAGAGAGAGAGAGAGAGAGAGAGGGGGAGAGAGAGAGAGAGAGAGAGAAAGAGAGGGTGATATAGGGAAGAAACATGGGGATAGAGAGGAGGATAGAGCAACGGCGATTATTTTAACGCATTGCCTGAGGACATACGCACCATTCTTAATAATAGTAGGATTCGAACTCTAAACCTCTTACTTCACATGATCACGATGATTGAATCGTAATAACACATTCCCACAGAAATAAGGGGTAACAGAGACCCAGCGCGGGGCTCATGTCATATTTTTCCTGATATTAAATTCTAAATCCTCTGAGGGGATCGATCATGATTGCCGATCATACCAAAGGGCGGGGGCGTGCAGTCGTTTGCTCCGGCGACAATAAGTGCTCCTATTCGAGCTTTTTCCGTCATAGTTGAGTTTGAAATCAGCTTTTAAGTTAGGTTCAAGGTACATGTAGGTTATAGAGCTTGGTTCAGGGTTTTACAAGACTGGTGGATAGAATTAACAAAATAAATAAAAAAGTACATTAAGTTGTTTCTTGTAAGATGTGACTTCGTTTGCATTGAGAAATGATTCAGAGTCAGAATGTAAGCTGATGTAAGCTGCACGAGGCAAATGACCTCCTTTCCTGACACCCCAGCTCGTGTGTTTATTCGCATCATGACTTGTAAGATACCAATAATCCCATCAATAGATCTTTAGCTCTCCAATCTCTCTCTCACTCATACTCATCACCACCCTTAAGGTAAACACACACACACGCGCACGCGCGCGCTCACACCCACACCCACCGAACATCCAGAACTCCACACCGTGTAGAAAAGTATCGGGGATAATAACAATATTTGTGTAATACTAGATACGTAGGCTTAAATCTTTTTTACCAATTAAAGCGTCAAACTGCCATATGGCTGATATAGGCTACAAATCATCCCAATTTGCCAGTCTGAGAAGGGATACTCATCATCAGCCTGACAAACATAAACAACCTAAATTGATTTTCCACTAAATCTATCTTTTTGGTACATCTTGTTAGATGTGTTTCACTTTTGAAGTAAAGGTTATTTCAGATGTGGAATGATCGAGTAATTCTTTTCAGAAGCAGGACACTTTGGTTGTTTTCCTTCTTTGCTTGACAAGAAAGAGACGATCATTTGGCTCTCTGAAGAAGTCATTACCCGCATTCTTAATTCCCAAATCCCACATGACACAATGAGGACATAATCTAGAGGGTTTATGATGCGCATGGTATAAGTCTTTACGGCACAAAAAAATTGATTTCATAAAGTCAAATGAAATGATAACAAGGATTGAGTGGTTAATAACGAATTCAAAGATCAGATTCCCTGCACATAAAAGGAGATTGTTAAGAGTTCCTTTAACGACTAAATATAACATACAGTTTCAAACATAATATAATATAAATAATAATAATGGTGGCGCACATGTCCTTTCCTACAACTTTCCAACCTTTTCTTTTTCCCGTTTATAATGGAAATTTCTAAGGATTTTGTAAGGTGATGTAATTGTTTTAATTGATTATAACAGAGCAAGTGACGTGAGTCTATCATTCTGTGTGTCGGAATTTCGGGTTACAAGGTTTCCTGCCGTCCTATATGGAGGAAATAGTTCTTTGAAAAATTCTTAACACGAAAAGTGTGTTCACATCTGATTGAGATGAAGAAAACATATTATTGAAGGTTCTCTAAAAAGAACAAAACAATCCCGAGTCTAACAATTTTGATTTGTTGTTGTTGTTAGATTGTGAGTTGGAACAAATTGGAAAGATGTCCGGCACATAGTCACAATACAATTTGGATTCAGCCAATTTGAAATTCACATACGTATAGTGATTACAACTTCTAACTTTCTCACTTTTTGTCCAATTCTGTTCAAATATTCACACGTCTGATTCTCAGATTTTTCCTCTTTTTAAATTTTTTTAAAGAGTAGTTTACTATCCAGGTTGGATTTCCCTTTAAGTCAGAAAAGGTAAAGACGGCTAAGATATAATTTCAAAATGTTACGTCTAGCATCCATACAAGGTAATCGTAAGAATGGATGTTATACACGTAGAGTGCTGCAGGGGGGTACGTATACTCGTATAGGAAGATTAGTGACTTTGCGTATAAGTTAAATATTTGGAATTTGAAATGCTTATAATCATAGTAATGTAATTTGATTAGCTACTTTCTGGTCTGTAACACGAAAATACTCAGTGCATCTCGTGATCAATATGATTTTGTTTTGCTCGTGCATATAGATGCGCATGCGCGTCGCTTTCATTTGAACACACATAAGAGAGTACGCAAAGCTGCACAAAAGAAAGAAATGGCGTCTCGTCTCCGAATGGCTAAAGCAAATACATCGGCTGAGAAAAGGAACATCGCCTACATCCTTCAACTTTCCCCCCTTCACTATCCCGTTCTCTCTCCCCTTCACCCTCTGACAAACATACTCGATGCATGTATCCTATCCCATCATGTTCGGTTGGTGAAATTGAATCCAGTTAACTTATCTCACCAACAATACTACAGGTTTCTTGCTTTCAAGTACACCATGTTTGACAGCTCGTAATGCACTTAACTATTTACCCTCCAGCCATGGGCGTATCTAGTGATAAAGGAATTGGGGAGGGGTGGGGTGAAAGGGTGTTGCCTTTGAATCCTTTCAAAACCCCGCGTTGAAACTAAAACGAATGCCCGGGATAAGCATGCCTCGTTTCCCTTTCGACCGGACGGTATACTTGCACGTTTTAAGTTACTTCTAATTAACTCCCACCGAGCCAGAGGCCCATAATGTGCCCCAATCGCTAGTTTAACCGACCCAGTTTCTTGCACCCTGAATCAACATGATCAATACTTTATGGTATTTAATACTCCCTACATATTATTTAGGATATAATTCGCATGTCAAGCAGCTCTGAATTCTGAAATGAATGCATACCAAGGATAATTTTAGGATACATGGAAACACTACTAAAAACTGCGTCCGATAAAAGACTTTGGCACTGAAGGTAAGGATTACGGGAACATCTATTGTGAACTCACGTGAAGTAGGTACACGCACTGGTATATTTATATTCGGTCTGCGTGGAGTGAAAAGGGCGTTAACTCTTATAATTCAGCACAGAGTTAAAGCCCTTCTGGTTTTCAACCAATGATTCGTAAGTAGTACAAAATACCTCGTTTCCCCCCTCTTGCTTTAAGTCATTCTTGTACCTGTTATTAGCAGTTCAGTGCCAAAGGATGTAAATTATCTCATAAAAATGTTAACATTTTAATTAAAAAAATATAAAAACAAAAATAGAAATTTAACTAGTAAGGCTCTCGGAAAAGTCATGCCCATTTTAAGCATTGTATGAAGACAGTGAATATTTGGAATGTTCAGTAATTTTTTTTCTTTTTGTTTCGCCTCCTATTGTCATGATTGCAATATACGACCATTATATATGACAAATTAGACATTCTAAAAAATCTGATTGGTTAGAAGTGCCTCTTTGCCCCTTCAATAATTATTGTTTGTCATGCGCTTCCTAGTTGGCATTTAAAAGCTACCCCTTGTGCGTTCTTCAAATACTCCATTACTGTATTCAAATTGATCTTCAGCAAAGAAATATATACTTCAATACATGATCAAAATGTAACAAACTAAATATTCATCGCCGAATCTTTCACATTAGATGAAGTTACGTATTGTTATGAAAAGCTCTTTTATTAAATATATTTGTGGCTTCCACCCAGTAAATAAGATCGATTGATCGATCTGTATCCTGGGTGGAAGCCACAAATATATTTAATAATTGAAATTTCTCCCAGGAAGCATTACATTTATAAAAAGCTCTTTTGTCTTGGAAAGTTGTCGTTTAGTTGTTATCGTCATCCACTTGTTATAGCAAAGCTATAATCTTAGAGGGTTAAAAAGGTCCCCATGATGCGTTTTCCAGCTACTACGTCACTTTATTTGAAGACATAGCCAAGCTAGCACGACGTCAGGTGTGCGGCTGCAGGTAAGACGAGCTCCCTACTACAGAAACAAATATCATGATGGAGAAACGCTTTCCCGCCTTTTCTACACCTTTCGCGCCTTCCCCGCCTCTCCCACCTCCCACCTCCTCCTTTTTTTGTTTTTCTGACTTTTAAATGACTTGGATGTGAGCATGTTGAGCTTCTTTTTGTCCAACACATTGCGAATATTGGGCACACGTGCTTACTGGAAGGCAAAGTGGTTTCGTGTGTCTCGCCACAAGGCGAGTTACAGTACCAGGGAGTGGTAATGAATTCCATCTCCATGCTGTCTTGGAGATGATTGCTAATAACCCACGGTGGAAATTGAGCGGCAATATTTTAAGTGAGCCAAAGTACGAAGGAGTCCTCGCAATAGACAAGTACTTTACATGTAACTCACATACGATATACATGTGTTCATGTGTTCTACAATGATTTAAAATATCTCAATAAGTTATGGAAGCCTGCATATTCTTTAGGAGTCAAATGCTAATATCCCAGAGTGAAAATCAAATAGAAATACTTTAAGTGAGGAAAATCACTTTAGTGTAGCCGCACTTGACAAGTATTTTATATCATCATTTTATGCATCTTACGTATATTACATTCGTGTTTTCGAAGATGTTTTAAAATATCTCCATAGTTTATTGAAACCTCTGGCACGTTATCTCTGAGTCATTTGCTAATACTCAAGAAAAGGAGAAATGAGAACAGTAATGTACTTGAACATTGTCAATGTTTTGATAAGTCTGTCTGATAGTCACGCACAAGTGAACATCATGTACACCCCACTGATTTTGTTGGTTTTTGCCGACACCCATTATAAATGCACTTCCACTCTTACACGCACATGCACGCACCAAACACATAGTATTAATTTATACTGGTCGCAATACCACATTTGTAATCTTAATGGCTGTAAATGATATTCTGAATGATCAAGTTTATACACCCCAGAGTAAATATTATACTACTAGTGAATTTAATTCAAATTTTAATTCAACGGGACCCAATAATAACCTTCACTGTTTTAGTTTATTAAACATCAATATTCGAAGCTTACAAAAGAATTTCGATAATTTTGAAGAATTTTTATCTATCCTAAACACATTTTCATTTTCTTTGATAGGACTTACCGAAACCTGGTTACACTCAACTTCTCCTCCAATATTCAACATTGAGAATTATGAATTTATTCATTCAGACCGTAAAAACGGAAAGGGGGGAGGTGTCGCTTTTTATTCTCGTAATGATGTACAATTTAAAATAAGACATGATATTCAACTGGAAGGAATAGAAACATTATTTTTAGAAATTATTGATGATAAACATAAGAATAGAATCGTTGGGGTAATGTACAGACCACCTAACAATGTAGCCGACACATTTTTTGATGAATTAGAATCATGCCTTGAATTTATTTCTAGAGAAAATAAAGATGTATATATTATGGGAGACTTTAATATCGATATATCCTTACCTTTTACCGTTCTTGGCCAACACTTCACTAATTTATTATCTTCATTTTTTTTTAAACCTCTCATTAATAAACCAACTAGGATTACAAACTTAACACATACTATAATTGATAATATTTTCTCAAACGTATTAGATAATAAACAGAATGGAATAATATATTATGATATTTCAGACCATTTACCAATATTTACGATAGGTCCTAATGATAAACACCTACAAATTCCCAATAAAGAACATACAACACGACGTAAAGAAACCAAACGTAATATTGAATCCTTAAAAATAGACTTGAGTCAAGAAGATTGGTATGATATTTATTTTGAAAGAGATGTGAACAGTTCATATGAAAAATTTATAAACAAACTTCTTTGTCATTATAATAAAAATGTGCCCCTCTCAAGAATTAAGTCAAATAAAAAGAAAAATAAACGACCATGGATTACTCAAGGTATACTTAAATCAATATCTACCCGAATTCGTTTATATAAAATCTCACTTCGATCACCTACAAATGAAAATCAAAATAAATATAAAAAGTACCGTAATAAATTGACTTCAATTATTCGTTTATCACGCAAATTATACTATGGTAATAAAATTGAAAATAATAAAGATAATAATCAATCATTATGGCAAACAGTTAATGACATTTTGGGGAAGAAAAAGGATACTCCAAATAATATTGAATTTAATGATAATGGGCATCACATAGACCAAAATGATGTTGCTGAGGCATTCAATAAATACTTTACTAATATTGGACCGGATTTAGCTTCCAAAATAATCAATGAAAAGAATGATTTTTTGAAATACTTAAATAATAACGTTAATCAATCCTTATTTTTTAATCCAACAAATATTCAAGAGATTTTAGAAATTGTTCGTTCATTAAAAAGCAGTAAATCTAGTGGCTACGATGAGCTAAGTGTATCTTTATTAAAACAAATAATTCACGTCATAGCTTCCCCGTTATCACATATCTTTAATTTATCTCTTTCCCAAGGGGTTTTTCCCGACCCACTAAAAGTTGCAAAAATAATTCCGATATATAAAAAGGATGATCACTCTAAAGTTTCAAACTACCGACCAATTTCTTTACTACCAAGCATTTCAAAGATATTAGAGAAAATAGTATATAAACGATTATATTCTTTCTTAGATATCAATAACTTTTTAATTCCTAATCAATATGGATTTAGAAAGAACCACTCTACTGATTATGCTATTCTACAATTATGTGACAAAATAACTGATTCCCTTTCTAAAAAAGAACACACTGTAGGTGTTTTTATGGACTTATCGAAAGCATTCGATACCATGGACCATCGTATATTAATACATAAATTAAAAGCATATGGAGTTAGAGGGATTGTACTTTCTTGGTTTGAAGACTATTTGCGTAATAGACATCAATATGTTATGTTTAAATCTACAACATCTAATATTTCCACCATAGAATGCGGAGTACCACAAGGCTCCATATTAGGTCCCCTACTGTTTTTAGTATATATGAATGATATTGTTAATGCATCACCACTCCTAACATATGTTCTGTTCGCAGACGATACCAACGTATTTTATTCGCATAAAGACTTAAACATTCTCATTACAACCCTCAATTTAGAACTAAATAAATTATCATCTTGGTTCAAATCCAATAAACTCTCTTTAAATATTAATAAGACTAATTGTATTTATTTCAAAAACATACACTCTAAACATGTACTTCATTATGATATTTTTATAGATAACATGCCCATAATTGAAAAAGAAGTTACAAAATTCTTAGGTGTAATGATTGATTCAAACCTAACTTGGAATAGTCATATTAACAACATTTGCATGCTAGTCTCGAGAAGCATAGGCATTTTATATAAATTAAAATATTATCTATCACAAAAGTCACTATTTATGCTTTACAATTCCTTCATTTTGTCATACATATCTTATTGTAACATAGTTTGGGGCAATAGTAGTAAGATGAAAATTATGTTAATATATCGTCTCCAAAAGAAAGCACTTCGTCTTTGTACACATTCACATTATTTAGCCCATACTGATCCAATATTTTGTAAACTAAAAACATTAAAAATCGCTGACATTCACAGTTTTCAAACTGCAATCTTTATGTATAAATGTTGGATAAATACTATACCTTTGGCATTTCGAAATATTTTTGTTTACAATAGTGATATACATTCTTATCCCACACGACACTCATCCGATTTCCACTTAACAAACCCCAAAATTATTATGGCCTATAAATCGATAAGACATCATGGTCCAGACATTTGGAATGCTTTACCTGACAATATTAAACACTCTGCAACTCTTTATTCATTCAAAGCATCGATGAAAAAATATTTAATATCTACATATTCAAAAACATCATAAGGGTCTCGGAGGTTTTGATTGTTTACTTAAATTAATTTTAGATGACCAGTTCATTAACAATACGAATCGAACACTTACTTCACCTGCACACACCCACTTGCACACACTTGCACATTTTTCTTCTTTTTTCTTTTTTCTTAATTTCTTTCCACTTTTTATTCAGATATTTTCTGAACAAAATCTTTATATGTGACTCTCTATTCCCCTACATTCTCCTAAAAACAGCGCCATGTACCCCCCCCCCTTCCCGGCTGCTATCGCCTCAAGCTTCTTAGCTTATGATAGTTGGCCTCTGCATTTATCTTGATTATTTTTACTTACCTCCATACTTTCAAGCTTTCAATTATGTACTTTTTTTAAAAAATATTTTATTTTGTGTGTATTAAGTTGTCACTCTTGATGTAAATCAATTATATTATATACTATTATTGTTATGTGAATGTTTTGTATTTGATTTATCAATAAATGCAGAAACATCTGCTAAAAAAAAAAAAAAAAAATAAGGTGATCTGTTCCTCCTTTGTTATATCGCAGATTATTATAATTATATTATTTTCGATAGGGATACCTAAAATTCGAAAGGTCTCATCAAGACCCTATGTTTTCAATTCCATATACACAACCAAGGTAAACACGAAAAAACCACGACATTTTTTAGAGATAGAAAGAGAGAAAGAGAGAGAGGGAGAGAGAGAAAGAGATACAAAAAAGAAAGATAGAACATAATGAGTTTTGGGAAAGAAGAGGATTTCGAATGAATTCCGAGGTCCTTAAAATTGGGAATATTAACATACGATTCGTGATATCGTATTATTCATGTATTCAATGAGTAAAATATGAGATATAAAGTTCAGAATTCCCTTCCTTGTCACTATCATTCGTAGACCTGAACTGAGCGAAATGGAATCAGTCTGCAAAATCCTTACGCCTGTCACAGTGGATCACAAGAGTATAGTCGTCAACCCATTTCTTCATTCATACTCCGGTGACACCCTCAATAAATAATAATGAAAGTGGCCCAGCAATGTCACTGCCAAATGTTCTTACTCTTACGTCGAATAATAACTACAGTTATATAGCGCACATAGTCATTCAAGGAATGGACAAAGTCTCTTGACCCAGCTACCTTGATGTGCTCAAAGCATCGAATGTATTGATTTCATACTAGGTACTCATTTTCAATATAATTTGATGTACTGCCAACATTAATGCTGCTATTGTGGCTCGAACCCTGAACTGCTTGATTCACAGTTCGGTGACGTAACCATAATGCCACGACACTTCTGCAGGTAAACTGAACGGCATCGGCTTAGAAGGCTTGGAGCTGGCAAACATGGTTACGACTCGTCTAATGCAGTGTTCTATTTCCGAGAGGGGAAATAAGCTGCCGTGCTTTTAACATTGGAGATCATTTTGGTCCAAAAGTGGAGAAAGAAGATCAAGTCCCATCAGCTGTTCTAGAAACCTTCAGATTAGACTTCCGACTTAGTCGGAGAAAAGAGCTCCTCTATGCCCTAAACCTGGCTAATGTGACATGTATCGGCTAAGGGTAGGTAACTGGATACAGGGAGCACGAGAGGAAACTAAAAGAGCAGATAAAACACACTCTAACAGGAGAAAGCTTTACGAGTATCATCATATTACCTTTGCAGTTACACGTGGCTTGAGGCAAGTCCATAGGCAACCATCTTTAGAAGGACGTCTATGTTAGACACCACACCTGCGAAAGTTATAGCATTTCTGTTTCATGGAAAGAGGGTATTTCTCATTAAATTTAATGGGTGTTAGGATGAAATAAGGCTTTTCTCTTTAATATTCGCTATCGCATTTTTAAACTCTCGTAATGATCGCAGATCCCAGGTCGATCCCACCTCGAATCTTTCAGAAGGTAACGCTACCTATGGTAAACGGACAATGGACATTAATTGACCTATACAAATGAGTACCCAATGGCAAATAGACACAGAGACTACTGATATACTACGTAATAAATTTAGATTAAATGCTCGGGTAGGGTGTTCACATAAACGTCATATGCAACACAGTAAGCGTAGAGGCCAAATTTCGTGGAGGAGGGGTGGATGTCTTTTGACCAAAATATTGACTTTCCAATCTCTGAATGCCGACACTGTCTTTATCATAGTATAAATTACATTTTGTTATAAAAATGAGATTGCATAATAAACCACCTTGCTGCTCGAATAAAGGGGTATCGGTTGCCTGAATATATATAATTTCGAAATTTTCGGCTGGAGAGAAGGGGCGGGAATGGGTGAGGGGGGCACCCCCCCCCGCAACCATCAGCCTACCACCATATAGTACGTGAAAAAGGAACAGTAATTTATACAACTCACTCCAAAATCCTTATCAAATGATCGGTAAAACGATTTTATGACAGTTTTTGTGTCATTCACTTCCTGCGAATATTTTACGTACTTTCACGGAGAAGTTTCCAGTTTCCATACTATCCAATGGTTTTTAAGTGCACAATGCGCAGCAATTTATGTAGAGGGTATGTCGGTATATGTGTCTATATCATAGATATATATATCTCTATGGTCTATACTTAGCTCTGTGCGCCCGCTATTAAAAGTAAGCCTACTGAATCTTAAGATTTATTGGTCAGTTTTTTTAACAAGAAAATCTTGAAGTTAATTCTTTTCATACCAGATAACAAGGATCTAGGAGTTAACAGTTATGAAACAAAATGATGCATGTTCTGATTCGTTCATTACAGGATCTATCTGCTCTTGCTGAGGCTGTTCATGAACCAACGTACGAAGCCGTCACGATTGATGCATAAAGCCTCAACTCGAGTGCCGATAGATTGCTCAATGAACTTATTCGTATGTACCATTTGTTTATTGTTCAATCACGTTGGATAGACTAATATTTCATTCATCAATATGAGTGTCGTCGCATGAAATAACGCGATGTTTGATTTATTTGATACTTAAAAATCTACTCGTTGTTATACATGTCATAGGTTAATGATTAAACATAACAAATATACGTTATTAATTCATTTGATACCGATCTAGGACAATTATGATAAAGAGAGAAAGTTCGTCTTGTTTTTTTGTCATTGTTTCGCATTGCACCTGGAGATGATCAATTCCCTATTGTATATATCATGATTTAATGAGAAGGGGTTTGTTACACCCACAAATGTAATAACTCCCCACAAATGTAATAACGCCCACAAATGTAATAACACTTTACCCACAAATGTAACAACACCCACAAATGTAATAACACTTTACCCACAAATGTAATAATTTCACCCACAAATGTAATAACCTTTTTACCCACAAATTAATGTAATAAATTTGAAGTGATATTTTGAATCACCCATAAATGTAATAATGACTTTACCCACAAATGTAATAAATTTGAAGTGATATTTTGTAGAATTTGTTCAAAAACTAAAACCCTGTAATAAAGCATGGGTATAGCTAACTACCACCTAGCTAACTACCCCCGGACATCTACCCCCAATCAACTACCCCCTCCCCGGACATCTACCTACCCCCGGACATATTACCCCATCCAACTACCCCCTCCCCCCTGGACAACTAACTCCCCCTCCAACTACCCCCCCCGGACATCTACCCCCAAGCAACTTAAGGGTAGTTTGGGGTAGTTGCCCGGGGGTAGTTGGATGATGGGGTAGATGTCCGGGGGTAGTTTTCAGGGTGGGGGTAGTTGGCTGGGGGTAGTTGGAAGGGGATAGTTGGATTGGGGTGGGGGAATGTCCGGGGGGTATTTGACGGGGGGGGGGGGTAGATGTCTTGGGGTAGTTGCCCCGGGGATAGATGTCCGGCGGGTACTTGACTTGGGGTAGATGTCCGGGGGGGGGGTATTGTCCGGGGTAGATGTCCAGGGGTAGTTAGCTGGGGGGGGGGTATCATTCTAGGGGTTAGTTAGCTGGGGGTAGTTGGCAGGGGGGTAGGTGTCCTAGATTCTCGATTAGAGATTATGTCTGACATTTCTTTCGGGGGAGTCCCCCTCACTCGTGGTTGTAGCTCCATGGTAATGAGCAGTGTCAGAACACTAAAGTTACAACAAATCACAGCAATAACCAAAACTGTGACGGAGACGTTCTTAATATTGAGCACTTAAATCAGGCAGATATATAAATTACTTCATTGTAGTACAATATCCAGAAAGACCAGAAGATATTGTAGAAATCGAAAGCACAGAACAATCAGCGTCAATATTTAAATACATTTAAGGTCACTTATTCAATTACTTTTTTTTCTACGAACATTGAATTTCAGGATATTTGTGGGCGTTAGAATATTAACATGATTAAGAAATCGTCGACGGTCAACGAACAATCGAATCGGTCCCTCCTCTGTGTGTTATATTATGGACCATTTTGACTGATTCGTCAGTTCGTGTGACCGCCGACCAATCATTTATTTGTGACGTGTTGTATCCACATATGTAATAATGTCATTTATTTTTAAATGAAAAAAAAAGAGGAATAAGATGGTGGGTCTTAGTTTCGAAGATTTGTTTAAATTTCTATTTCCTTTGAAATAACCGGGTCTGGAGGAAAGACTACGCTCTATACCCATGTTATTCCACAGGAATGAGATGGTGAGGTCTTAGTTCGAAGATTTTTTTTTTAAATAACCGAGTCTGAAGTAAAGACTAAGTTCTAATCCCATGCTTTATTACCAGGTCTTAATTTGGAAGATGGAGGGGTCTTAGTTTAAAAGGTTTTTTTGTTTTGTTTTGTTTTTTGTTTGTTTTTTAACTTTTGAAAAACCGGGTTTGGAAGAAAGACTACGCTCAATACTTATGTTCTTCCACAGGAATAAGATGATGGGGTCTTAGTTATGAAGATTTTTAAAAAGTTTTGAAATAACCGGGTCTGGAAGAAAAACTACGCTCTAAACCCATGCTTTATTACCGGGGGGGGGGGGGGGGTGTTTCACAAAGATCCTAAGTAGAACTTAACACTAAGTTGGACTTAAAAGTTATGGACAGCCATTAGAGCCTTAAAATGAAATATATTCAAAAGCAGAAATTCAAGTATTTTAGACTTTTTATAAATTCTACATCCAGAACATGAAATCTCCTTGATGATAGAAAATATGAATGATTTGAATTAACATTTTATGCCTTTTATAATAACTTTTACAAAATGTTTTCAAAGATGCTAATGGCTTTCCATAATTTTTAAGTCCAACTTAGAGTTAAGTTCTACTTAGGATCTTTGTGAAACACCCCCCAGGTCTTAGTTTTGAAGATTTTTTAATTTTTTTGAAATAACCGGGTCTGGAGCAAAGACTGCGCGCTGTACCCATGCTTTATTACAGGGTTTTAGTTTTAAATTCGACAAAATATCCCTTCAAATTTATTACATTTGTGGGTAAAGTCACTATTACATTTGTGGGTGATTCAAAATATCACTTCAAATTTATTTACATTTGTGGGTAAAGTCATTATTACATTTGTGGGTGATTCAAAATTATTACATTTGTGGGTAAAGTGGTTATTACATTTGTGGGTGAAATTATTACATTTGTGGGTAAAGTGTTATTACATTTGTGGGTAAAGTGTTATTACATTTGTGGGCGTTATTACATTTGTGGGAGTTATTACATTTGTGGGTGTAACAGGGTTTTCCCTCACCACTGCCGTATTCTAAAACAAGGAAGGTCATAGTCATACGATAGTATGCCATTCTCTATCAACCTCCAAAATAGTCAAGTGTTGATGAACCGTGACTGCCAAGTATAGGGGGACCGAAAATGCTCAGCTTTTCCATGATGGTACCTCTTTAATTTAGGGTAATGTTTAGGTCATATCGATACAAATATTGAACAACGTCACTATTTTAATATTGGCTGTAGTAAAACGACATGTGAAGAAGATGCGTAACAGATTCGCACAGAGTTATAAGGCCCGTTCGCGTCTTATTTTTTCGTACCACGGCGATGCCAGATTCCAGTATGAACCCATTTTCATACATAACAAGCTATGAGAGCTTGCAAAGAGGTCAGAAACAATTCGACTTTGATTATTTATTGCTTTGCCTCACTATTTATAAAGGCAAAAAAACTAAATAAACCGAGATTTGAACCCTCACGTCAACTCCAAAGTTATATTAGTAACACGCTGTCCTTACCGATTGAGCTGACGATGAGTTGATGACAGGTTGATTTGTATAATTACTATCACCCTATTAACCGCCCTACCGGATTCCACGTGCGCATGCGCTGGATTCCTTTGCGAGTGCGCATGCGCAGGTTTACCTCGCGAGCTCAATCTGGCCTCGCCGTGGTACGAAAAAATAAGACGCGGCCCGTTCACACATAACAATTAGTGTGATTTGGATCGCGATGCAAAGATCGAAAACAAATTTGTTGCGACCGTCCACATCATGTCAATTTGGTGCGAATTGTATCGCGGTGCAAAGATTTATTTTTTGGGGCGACTATTCACACACTGGGAGAATTCTCGCTCGACGGCAAGAACTTCCAAACTGCGCATGCGCGAATCTCTACGATGTATGCGTGCTTTGAATCCTGGGATTAATAAATCGATTTCAAAGGGAGTGTGTCATGACGAGACAAGAGGGACTTTTAGATTTGCACGTCGAAAGCTTTGACTGCAACGTGTGACGTCATTTTAAGGCACTGCGCATGCGTCACGTCGTCTCAGTCGGCGATAGAGAATGCTTCAACCTTGATTTTCCTAAATCTAGTACGGTACTAGTATGCCGCGTGCGCTTAAATTATACAGTTTCTCAGGTAGACAAAGGAACATCCCTTCCTTGCTATTATGTAAAAATGTGTAGAACAGGTGTCACATGCATATTCACCTGTTCTACACATTTTTACATAATAGCAGTGAAGGGATGTTCTTTTGTCTACCTACCACAGCAATAGGCCGTTTTCGTAATGTAACCAAATTTAATGCAACAAAAGTCTCAATACAAATCATTTTATTCACCTGATAAGAATAATAGTATTTCAATAGACAGAATCCGAACTGCATACATTATTTGTTGCCAGGTTGGACAAACATACACTATGAATATGTCGGACAAAGAAAGCGGACAAAATATACAGTTCCTCAGGTAGAAAAAGGAACATCCCTTCATTGCTATTATGTAAAAAGGTGAATATGCACGTGACACCTGTTCTACACATTTTTACATAATAGCAGTGAAGGGATGTTCCTTTATCTACCTGAGGAACTGTATATTTTGTCCGCTTTCTTTGTTCGACATGTTCATAGTGATAATGGCTTGACCTACCTAGCAACAGTTAATATAGCAGTTGCATTCTGACTATTGAAATACTATTATTCCTATCAGGTGACTGAAATAATTTGTATTGAGGCACTTCACAAACACTTATGCATTAAATTTGGTTACATTACGAAAATGGCCTATTGTTGAGGGTAGAATGAGGAACTGTATACTTTGTCCTCTGTCTTTGTCCGTCATGTTCATAGTGTTACTTCCTGCATGCATGTATATCGTCGTGGGAAATCTAAAAGATTTCTAATTGTAATCAACATGGGCAGTTGAGTACGTTGACTCGCATGGTCAGTCGGCGTTCGTCGTGTTCTCGTCCACTCATTCTAAAAGTCCCTAATGTGTCTTTCCCGTGGGCCTACTCGGGGCCAATCGGGTATAATACGACTACGGACGACGCGACCGCAGCATTCACGTGCGTGCAACATACTAGAAACCGAAGCGCGACGAGAACTTCGGTCTGTTTCGCAAACGCTAGCGCGCGCTCACCCCAGTTTAGCGCGTGCCGACCCAGTTAATCAAGTCCATTTGTTTACGTGCAGTTGTCCAAAAGAAAACGTAGATGGCGTTAACCAGTATTTCCCATGATACACTCCCTTTAATTGTCAATACCTTTCACACACACAGCTCCGGCAAACTGTTGCGATTATTCTGAAAAATCGAATGGGATCGCGAAGATTAGTGAAATTATTATGTCCACACACGAATTTTTTGTTTGTTTTCGATCGCAATGCAAAAATACATGATGTGTAATCAAAACGGTTTGGGAAGTGACTGTCCGTTTAAAATTACTCCTTTGATTATGGTGATACCATTGATTTTAAAGTTATTCGAAAATCAACACAATTAGTTTGCTTAAAGCATACCGCCATTAATACCCTTTTTACTTTCAC